>JASFAX010003074.1:0-43680 GCA_030737875.1 Allium sativum
TTTAATTTTAAATAGAATTAGAACGTATATATTTATTTGAATCGAAGTTAGAATATAAATATTTATTTTCAACTATAAAAGGAATTGAATTGGCGCGGTAGTTTGAAAATTCGATTTCAAATTTCATATGAATGTACAGGATTCAAAATAAACCGGATTTTAGCGAAACCTAAAATATTTGAATCTATTTAAAAATATCTTTCCAACGAATCCGAAAAATCCAAATTTGATAGCGAAAATAAAAAGTTATGCCTAGTTGAAAATTCAGAATAGTCGCTATGGAAATATAGCCCTTAAAAATAGCCATTTTGCAAACGACCTCCGTTTTCGACGAAACCACTTTTATTGGATCCGGGAAGTCAAGTTATTGCTAGATTCCAAAATTCATAATTTTTGAAATCAATATGTGAGCGTGGCAAAAGAAAACGTGTTTTGACAGTTTTAGTCAATTTGGATCGACCAGAAAATGGCCATTTTTCAAACGATCTTCGAATTTGACGAAATTAGTTTTGTTAGGACCGTATCGTCAATACGAAGCTAGAAATAATTTTTTTGAAATTTTTGGGGTCCGTATGTAGTCCTGGTAAATTGAAATGTACGTTTGAATTGAATATATATAGATTTATATTTTAATTTAAACGGAAACTGATCGTAACAGCCGAACTGGGTTACGAAACATATCCCATTGTGTTCAGAATGGGGGTAATGAAAGAGGTTATATGATAGTAGGATCGTGTAGTATGAAGAATAAATATAGAATGGTAAAGTAGTAGTTGTAAGTAAAATCACACGGTCGATTTTATACTGGTTCGGACCACTATCCTACGTCCAGTCCCAGACTCACTTCTGGAATTTCACTAACACAACAACCCTCACTTCACCCGGAGGAATAGGTTTACAACTACCCGAACAGCCAAATGGGATTTCTTGCCTCAACTGCTGAAGAGGACTTTCACAATACAAAATAGTTAATGACTTGTTTGTGTTCTTGTTAACACGGATATGTAAAGTTGAAGTACACCCTTCCTATAACCTTTCCTTAATGATAGTAGTGTAATTCATAAAGGAATATAGAAGGTTTAAAAGATTACAATCTTTAAAGTATGAAGATGAAGTGCTTAGAGATCTTTTATAAAAGATAGAAAGAATTGTAGTAAGATTCGGTGATTTTATCACTTAATCAAGTCTCTATTTATAATATGAAAAAGGATATAACTTATCACGAAGAGATTCGATAAAAAGATATGGATTAGAAAGTTGTGACTCTTCATTTAAAGTTGCATCTCTTCGTATTCAGATGTCTGAATGAAAATTTCAGATGTCTGTTTTGATTTAAAAACAAAATAGCAAGAAAATAGGCAATTTCGAAGCAAATTCAGATGTCTGATTTTTTAATTCAGATGTCTGAATTAAAAAATTCAGATTTCTATTTTTGAATAAAATTCAAACAGCAAGGAAATATGCCATTTTGGAGGTTATTCAAACTTCTGAAATTTTTGACTCAGATGTCTGAATATTATGGGAAATTTATTCTTTGCTTCATTAGACAGACGTCTAAATTAAATAATTCAGATGTCTGTTTTCTATGACAGACCTATGCCTTGTGCATGTCATATATAAAATCATATATATAATAAAATGTGCATGTGTGTGTTTCATCAAGGAAGATTTTAACAATTAATACTAATACTAACAGACTCTAAACATATTTAATCTTCAATTATAGCTCTTGAATTTGTTGTTGAGTATCTTCCTGCAAAACAAAGTTAGTCGATAATAATATATATGTACATGTATAGTTGTCATAATCAAAACGTCATATAGTGAGATCCAACAGGTAATATGCTAGAGACGACAGTCGGTGGGTTCGATTTGGGGTTCAAATGACAAAGTAACTTTTAGGAATAAAATAAAATAATAACATATAAATTATATAACCTCCTACCCTCCTCTATCTCTTCATTTTATATCCCAAAAAAAAAAAGAAATTCAAAAGGGGGAAACGCGACGCCCCTCTGCCCAGACCCGCCATCGCCCCCCCAGGCGGCGTCGCCCACCGCCGGTCCGGCGAGATCCCCTCCGCTCCCTTCCTCGATCCACGCACCTCCCTTTGCCTCTCTTCTCACTCCTTCGCACCCTATGACCCCAAATCCGCCGTCCCCCAAACCGCCACCACTGTCAGCGCACCCCAACCACCACTGCACGCCCACGCCGCCTTCCACACCCTCCTCTGCCACCTGCGGACTTGAGCGATGCCCTACTTTGTGTCACCGCGAGTATTTAACACCCCCCCTCCGCTGAAAGAAGAAAAACCCTGTAAGCATCTTTTTTTTCCTTATATTATTTTGTTGTTTTTATAGTGAATATGATTTTTAGTTTTAGAAAATATAGGATTTTTAATTATAGAAAATGTGTGATTTTTAATTATAGTAAAAACACGATTTTTATTGTTTGAATTAAAGTATAAAAGCATGATTTTTATATTATAGAGATAATAAAAATATGATTTTTATTTATATAGAGTAATAAAGATATGATTTTTATAATGAAGTAGAGAATAAGAAGATTAGATTTTTAAATAAATAAAGATTTGAATTTCTTTCGGATATAAAGATGAGATCTTTATAGTTGTAGCGAAATAAAAATATAATTTTTATATATGTAGATTTCTATAGAGGAATAAGGTTTATTCACACTTAAAGTGAATAATGGTTAATCGAATAATGGTTTTAAGGTAATGATTTCTGTTAGACCAAAAATTGGGCCTAACACCCAAATGCAGATCGCAGATCACAAAATGCAGAAAAGAGTAAATAAAGAGGAGACACACAAGGTTTTTATAGTGGTTCGGCTGTAGATGTAGCCTACGTCCACTTTATAATCTTATTGTTATACTGACAGATTACAAGAATCAGTTACATGTAGACACACAATTCGTGTGTTAATTATATTGAAAAGATAAGAATTTGAGTGTATGAAGGTGCAAAGTCTTTGCACTTCAGTAATGGTGGAAGCAGTAAAGAAGGATGGCCAAAAGATCCTTGAAAATGCCTTCAAATGGTGTATTTATAGCCGTTTCCTGAAGGTGGTTCATGGGACACATGGCACGCATCCCAAAAATCTCGAAATGTGGTGGAAAACGTCCAGATATCATCTTCAAATCGTCATGTGACATGTGTAATCAGATCCATGCAAGTTGGAGTGAAAATAGCCTTGAGAATAGGTCAGAACAAGCTGCGCAGGAGCAGGTGCGGGGATCGGATCGTGGTGGGGTACGTGGCACACGATCCAGGGTAATAGGAGCAAGATGTGGCATGAGAATAGGTCAAAACAGGGAGCGTATCTGCAGGTCGGAAGTTCGGATCGCGATCATGGGATCGGATCGTGGTCATGGGTCGGATCGTGGTCATGGGTCGGATCGTGATATGGCTATCACGAGCCGAGTCTGGTCGTGAGCAGCATAGTGAAGCTGGAGTGAAGTGTTGGCGATCGGGTCGGATCGTGAGATGTACCACGGACGGTTCGTGGTCTGAGGAGGGCGATCCGATGAGGGGCGATCCGATGAGGGGCGATCCGAGGGTGCGTGATCCATACTTCGATCGTGTACTGCTTCGTCGCTTTATCCAGGAAATTGCCAGCTTACACCAGTTTACGGAAACGGGTATAACATTCAAACCGTAAGTCCGATTGAGCCAAACCGAAGCTCAAACTGAAGCTAACTCAGAGATCTACAAATGATATAGAGCTTAGCTTTGTAATCGCTGTTTTCGGGCCCAAAAGAGGTCGTCTGATAGGAGTTTCGGGCCTGTTTATGTTGAGGATGTGATTTTGACCAAATCTCTTATTGTCTTCTGACGTCGTTTCTATTGCTCGAGCATGTTATCATTCAGGAATTCCATGTGTGACAGCTTTTGCCAAAAAATGTGTCAACATGTTTGCCCCCCAGAACATATCTTGCTGGTTGAAGGAAGATGTGTTCTGGATAATCTGAGAAATCCAAATTCAGAATGCGACGATCACGTCGGATCGTATTAAGGCCAGAAAACTGACGATCACACGGGATCGTATTAAGGCCAGAGAAATCCAAGAAGACCAGGAGTTTGTACCTGCAAGAAGATAAAACAAGCAATGCAAGAATATTTCCTAAATGGCCTTACCGGAGTAAACCATCCGGGGAGATGTTAGAGGGGTTTCAAGACGGCCTTACCGGAGTAAGACGACCAAGGAAAAGCAACGAAGGTTCCAAGACGGCCTTACCGGAGTAAGACGACCAAGGAAATGCCATGAAAGTTTCAAGACGGCCTTACCGGAGTAAGACGACCAGGAAAAGCACATGAATGCTCCAAGACGGCCTTACCAGAGTAAGACGACCAAGGAAATGCCATGAAAGTTCCAAGACGGCCTTACCGGAGTAAGACAACCAAGGAAAAGCAACGAAGGTTCCAAGACGGCCTTACCAGAGTAAGACGACCAAGGAAATGCCATGAAAGTTCCAAGACGGCCTTACCGGAGTAAGACGACCAAGGAAATGCACATGAATGCTCCAAGACGGCCTTGCCGGAGTAAGACGACCAAGGAAAAGCGCATGAAGATTTGTTTATACTGGACGGATCCAGTTAGGAGCCGGAGCTCATGTTTGTACTGGACGGATCCAGTTAGGAGCCGGAGCTCAATGCTTATTGCTAATTCATGAAAATGCAGCAGTCGTTTGCCGGACACGACTGGAGACAACAAGTAGGTTCCGTGCGTGTGGGCTGATGTGACGGCTCTTATTACATGCAGGGAAAACAAAGGAGGGCGAGAAGTCGCCTAAAAACCTAAAAACATGAACTGTGAACCAGAGTTCAGCAAACTGAAGAGATCCGCTGAGTGGGATCAGCGAATGATAATCCCGCGATTGCTCGATCCAGGATCGTTCCCTCTCTGGGGAATAGGTGGTGGCAACGCAGGTGTAGGCGTTGTTGGTCGAGTGACATATTCGGGTAGCTCTCCTCGTCTGACCCGATCCTTAATAAGATCTCGCAAATGTCTGCAGTCATCAGTGTTGTGACCGTCTATGTCATGAAATATGCAGTGTCTGCCAGAATTGCGTTGTGCTAGCGTTGGCTCCCTCTTGGGAGGCCTTGGATAGGAGGCGGAACCTCCTGTATCCAAGTAGATGTTGCTCAGAGTGTCATTCAGTTCAGTGTATTTGTCGTATCTGGACCCTCTCCGGGGTGGAGCATTACGATCATTTGTAGCAAGGGTCTTTCCTTTACCCTTGTCATTGCCTTTTCCAGGATTGGGCGGTTCTCCATCTCCGAGCATGTTGACTTCGAGGGTTTTCTTCTCGGAAGTTGCATCTTCTTCCTGCAGAAATCTATCTGCTTCAAGGTAGAATTCGCCGATATTTCGTGGTGGATCTCGGTACAAAGATTTCTTGAATTCCGAGTTATCTAGAACGTCGGATACTGCTGCCATCAGTACCATCGATTGCTCAGGGCGATCCACTGATGCTGCTGCAACGTTGAATCTTTCTAGGAAAGAACGCAGAGTTTCTCTGGGCCTCTGCTTGATTGTAGTGAGTGACATGACGTTCTTGGGTCGAGCAATGTGGACACGAAATTGTTCAATAAAGCGTGCGACCAACATGTTCCAACTGCTGATCGATTCTGTTTCCAGCTGCCGAATCCACATGGCGGCTATGTCAGTCAGAAAGAGGGGAAAACATTTAGCCATGATGTTTTCTGATGCCGATTGAACTTCCATATGCCATTTGTAACGCATCAGATGCACGGTAGGATCTGTCCTGCCGTTGTAAGGCTCCAATTGCGGAAGTTTGAAATCTGGGGGATTGCGAGAATTCCTGATTTCCTGTGTGAACGGATTATTATTGACGTCGTCCACGTCATTCTGATAGGAGCGGCCTCTCGAGAGGCGTTGAATGAGATCTGCTAGCCGATTTCCTTCAAAAAGCTGTTGTAAACTACCAAAATCAGAGCTGGTGCCCCCAGCGTTGAATGCAGGAGAAGATGGAAGTTGGTGAGCTGTCGCTTGGGGATCGCGGCTCGCGGATCGTGGATCGAGGGGAGCGACCCGACCCGGTTCGAGGGGGACGGTTCGTGAGGTAGGTTCGTGAAGTCCAGCTCGTGAGGCCGGATCGTGGAGTAGGGGGCGATCCGACTGGGTCCAGGAGGTAGGTCGCGAACTGGTTGTTGTTGAGCAGGCGGGAGCGAGTTGTTGGGATCGGTTCGTGAGCCTAGTAGTGTTCCGCGATCCGGGTCGCGGTGCAGAGGTGTATCACGAGACGAGTTCTGCTGTTGAATGGGAGGGTTGCCCCCGAGTCCGGGTGATACCCGAGCCGCGTCAATGGCTTCGTTTCCAGTGATTTGGGCGTTGCTCGGCCTTCCATCCATCCGAGCGAAGAATTGGTTGATCATTTCCTGTTGTTTCTGGAGGAGATCGTCCTGCCTTACCATCTGGGTCCTCAACTCAGCGAGAACTCCATCCATCTCATCTCTAGTCAGGTATGTTGATGGGTCTTCATGAGAGGAAGCTTCCTGGCTTGCCTCATTCCTTGCGCCTTCAGCGTCAGCATCATCAGCATGAGAAGAAGTTCCAGTCTTCTTCCTTTTTTTCGCCATTGAGTTTCTTTTCAAGCTAGAAGTTGAAGTTTTTGTGTGCCCCCCTATCTGGCGCGCCAAAATGTTAGACCAAAAATTGGGCCTAACACCCAAATGCAGATCGCAGATCACAAAATGCAGAAAAAAGTAAATAAAGAGAAGACACACAAGGTTTTTATAGTGGTTCGGCTGTAGATGTAGCCTACGTCCACTTTATAATCTTATTGTTATACTGACAGATTACAAGAATCAGTTACATGTAAACACACAATTCGTGTGTTAATTATATTGAAAAGATAAGAATTTGAGTGTATGAAGGTGCAAAGTCCTTGCACTTCAGTAATGGTGGAAGCAGTAAAGAAGGATGGCCAAAAGATCCTTGAAAATGCCTTCAAATGGTGTATTTATAGCCGTTTCCTGAAGGTGGTTCATGGGACACATGGCACGCATCCCAAAAATCTCGAAATGTGGTGGAAAACGTCCAGATATCATCTTCAATTCGTCATGTGACATGTGTAATCAGATCCATGCAAGTTGGAGTGAAAATAGCCTTGAGAATAGGTCAGAACAAGCTGCGCAGGAGCAGGTGCGGGGATCGGATCGTGGTGGGGTACGTGGCACACGATCCAGGGTAATAGGAGCAAGATGTGGCATGAGAATAGGTCAAAACAGGGAGCGTATCTGCAGGTCGGAAGTTCGGATCGCGATCATGGGATCGGATCGTGGTCATGGGTCGGATCGTGATATGGCTATCACGAGCCGAGTCTGGTCGTGAGCAGCATAGTGAAGCTGGAGTGAAGTGTTGGTGATCGGGTCGGGTCGTGAGAAGTACCACGGACGGTTCGTGGTCTGAGGAGGGCGATCCGAGGGTGCGTGATCCATACTTCGATCGTGTACTGCTTCGTCGCTTTATCCAGGAAATTGCCAGCTTACACCAGTTTGCGGAAACGGGTATAACTTTCAAACCGTAAGTCCGATTGAGCCAAACCGAAGCTCAAACTGAAGCTAACTCAGAGATCTACAAATGTTACAGAGCTTAGCTTCGTAATCGCTGTTTTCGGGCACAAAAGAGTTCGTCTGATAGGAGTTTCGGGCCTGTTTATGTTGAGGATGTGATTTTGACCAAATCTCTCAATGTCTTCTGACGTCGTTTCTATTGCTCGAGCATGTTATCATTCAGGAATTCCATGTGTGACAGTTTTTTCCAAAAAATGTGTCAACATGTTTGCCCCCCAGAACATATCTTGCTGGTTGAAGGAAGATGTGTTCTGGATAATCTGAGAAATCCAAATTCAGAATGCGACGATCACGCCAGATCGTATTAAGGCCAGAAAACTGACGATCACACGGGATCGTATTAAGGCCAGAGAAATCCAAGAAGACCAGGAGTTTGTACCTGCAAGAAGATAAAACAAGCAATGCAAGAATATTTCCTAGATGGCCTTACCGGAGTAAACCATCCGGGGAGATGTTAGAGGGGTTTCAAGACGGCCTTACCGGAGTAAGACGACCAAGGAAAAGCAACGAAGGTTCCAAGACGGCCTTACCAGAGTAAGACGACCAAGGAAATGCCATGAAAGTTCCAAGACGGCCTTACCGGAGTAAGACGACCAAGGAAAAGCACATGAATGCTCCAAGACGGCCTTACCAGAGTAAGACGACCAAGGAAATGCCATGAAAGTTCCAAGACGGCCTTACCGGAGTAAGACAACCAAGGAAAAGCAACGAAGGTTCCAAGACGGCCTTACTAGAGTAAGACGACCAAGGAAATTCCATGAAAGTTCCAAGACGGCCTTACCGGAGTAAGACGACCAAGGAAATGCACATGAATGCTCCAAGACGGCCTTACCGGAGTAAGACGACCAAGGAAAAGCGCATGAAGATTTGTTTATACTGGACGGATCCAGTTAGGAGCCGGAGCTCATGTTCGTACTGGACGGATCCAGTTGGGAGCCGGAGCTCAATGCTTATTGCTAATTCATGAAAATGCAGCAGTCGTTTGCCGGACACGGCTGGAGACCACAAGTAGGTTCCGTGCGTGTGGGCTGATGTGACGGCTCTTATTACAGATATTGGATTTGAAAGGGTTTTAAAAGTAACCAGAATTTCCAATAATTGAATTGGAATGGATTTGAATCAAAATTTTCTTTGGAGTATTTCGATGTTGGATTTCATGATTACAGATATTGTTGTGGGAATTTGAAAGATATATTTGTATCGTTATTTCCAATACGATATTTTTTGGTCGTAGAATTTGATATTGAATATAAACCGATATATTTTCTATTCAGAGCCTTGTATTTAATATCAAATGGGATTTTTGGGTCTGTCGTGAATGGTGTTTTAAATAACACTTGTTCTTTAACTCGATAATTAATGGAATGTGAATTGGGTTTATCGTGAACTGTGTTTTAACGACATTCGTTCTTTAACCCGATTTACAGTGAAATGTGATTTGGAATTTATAAGTCTTTTGTTAAGATTTAAAGGAGATTTTCCAAAGTAAAGTTTTCCAATTTAATAAAATAAATTGGAATGGAATGGAATTCGATTTGGTAATAATCGAAGTGAATTTCTGTGGAGGAAGACAACTAATATATCTGGAATTTAAAAGGCTTTGCCGTTATTCGATTTATATTATTAGTCGGATATGGATGTTTATATCGATTATATATATATATATCGATTTTTTTCCATGAAGATTCCATTGTAAATGGAATGTGATTTTGGGTTTATCGTGAATCGTGTTTTAAATGACATTGGTTATTTAACCCAGTTAAATACAGGATATGATTTCCCAAGTTAAATAATCATTGATAGTGATTTTTGGGAAGATTAAAACCAAGTGGAGTTTTAATGAATCTTTAATTAGATTGAAATGATCGAGAATCGAGTATCACCAGTTTTGCTCCAGGCGATAGTTAAATCTTTAATTAGATTTGAACGTGAAAAGGTAATTGAATTTACCGATAACACCGTGGTGTTAGATATGAAGTATGGCCAGTTTTACTTCATGGGATGAATAGGTTGGGATTGGGAAATTAAAACAAATGATTACTTCGGTAAGGTTCTTTAATCCCGACTAGTTTGGATAAACCATAATTTGGTTGGAATTGATATTCAAAGAAGATTAAAGAATACGTTTAAAGAATTTATCTTTGATAAAATTAATGGGAACCTTTCCCAAAGTATAAGAATATTATGAATTGGAATGAGGCGTATGTTGTGTTTATGTAACAATTGTTTATTATATACGCGAGTTATTCAAAAAGGCTGGGTTTATCTCATTCTGAATAACTGATTCGACGGTGTGTCGAGGATGAAGATGGTGGTCGAAGACCGGAGGTCTTCACATCGTTTGGATAATTACTGATGATCTTGATTGGGCTGTACACCCAAGAGGAGGGAATCAGTTGGTGATCGTCCATATGTACTTGGAGATCGATGGATATGCGAGGTACAAGGTGCCTCCTGTTTCGTTCAGACCTAGAACGAACTTGTAAATGGACTGTGTGTCTGACATTGGATTTTATTCTGTGTGATTGATTTCTATTAAATATATATCTGTTTGGCGATGGAGAATTTATTCTCTTACTTAACGCCCTTCTCTAAGACATACGAGCTCAGAGGTTATATATTGATGGATATCGATCGCATGGAGTGAATTTCCTATGCGGCATGCTGAGATGCAAATGATCAAGGCTTCTGTTGAAAAGCAAAGTCTTGTGGTTGATGATCAAAGCACCGCCTGTGTGGCAAAGCTTTGTGTAGCATTAATTCGCGAGCCTCACATCCCGGTGTGAACCAGAAACGGGAGAAGGATCCAGGGAGGACATGTGTTTCCTTCTAGCTAGGGTGGTGTCAGTGACCTACCAGCCCTGACATTTATATTATTTTTACCTGTGTGGTTGTTGGATTGTGAGGCGCCTCGGATATATCTGTGACTATGTGGAGCCGATGGAGTCATTTGGCTCACTTATGCCCCAAATGGCGGGGAAACGCAGTGTTCAGGCATTTTAATCCACATCGGTGGACCGGCCCTGTGACTCCTAAGGCTTGACAGAGTACTTTCCTGAGGCTCGGGCTAGAGAGTCTCGAAGTGTAGTGACCCGAAAATCCGGTCCAATTTGAGCTGACTAAATAACACAAGTCCAACCCCAAATTGCACTAGAAATACAAGAAACTAATAGAAAGAAGATAGAGGGTGAGAATAGATAAGGTAGAACTATTAGAATAGAAGAAGAAGAAGAACATCATCATCAGAGTAACCACGAATCTCACAGCGGAACGAATAAAATATAACATAACCTTTGAAATACAAACAATATATGTATACAATAGCACTTATCAGAGTACAACACTTACAACAACAGCGGAAATAATACTAGCTATAGAATCTTGAAGCCTCCTGCTCCAAGCTCTCCAAATGTATCTGCAAAATCCTGAACTACTTGACTGCCCATACAAATTTAGGCACCCAAGAGTTTAGGTAGAACAAAACAAAGTAAACTCCGGGTCAGTCATGGGACTGGTATGAGTAAAACAGTTTTAAAACAGGTTGAACAAGTAAACGATATCTCATAAGACCACGCCGTATAACGGAACGGGTTTTTCCCTTATGAGAATCCAAAGTATCTTTATATCAAAACCTTTTGATATTATAATAATGTCTATCAACCACAGTATAATAATCATCTAGCAGAAACGCTTTCATCTCACGTTCTACATATAGTATACAATCAAAACCGCAAGCACGTATTGGGTAATGGATTTCCAACTATGACAAGGTATGGAACCACCTTCCGATTAGTGTACTCTAGGAACGATACACTGGAGTTCAACAAGAACATCTTGCAACTCAGCCACACATGACCGACCACTCATTTCGCTTGAGTGTATCGAATGTACATCACCAACGCCTGGGATCAGCAACCGTTTCCCGTATATATATGGGACAGCATTGATAGATTAAAGAAGCAAATGAATATTCTCTTGACAGGTGATTATACACCCTACTTTGGTGCGACCGACTTAGCCATGCTGCCTGCCCGATTTTTGTCATTTACCGGATGTGGGGCTAGAAACTACGCTTATCTATCTTTCATTGATAGCACGATTACTTTGTATGCCACATTATCAGATCCGTTAATCATTAGTTGGATCTGCACAAATAGATTCTGGATATTATGCGAAGGGAATAAATCCGTTGGCCACCATATATATTTGTACAGTCCAACTCATTCAATCATTGGAAATATTCTGTCAGACATTCGTCCATATACGTTCGTTCTAGGATTGAACAAAACCGAAGGCACTATTCAGTACATCCATCTTAGTCACTGTTATCTAAGACTTATACAACAGCCCTTGCACTTTACTCCGTCTTCAATTTTCTTTGGCATATTCGCAACGCTTATGTCAATACAGAGTGGTTCTTTGGATAAGAATCCAACCGGTTTCTCCATATTAACAACGTTAAAATGGTAAAAACTTCGATAGTCGGTGAGTTAACTATCCAAGAAAAACATGTCGGTGTTCACACAACGATCTAAATTCCAAATGGAATTATCGATCAAATCATCCAACATATAATACATATATATATATTTATATATATTCATATTTTCTTATTTTCTATAATTAGAAAATATACGTTTATTTATATTGGAAAACATTTCCAATCCTCATTCACGCATCATTACCATTCCACAATTATCAGTCCCTAACTACAAACTAGTAAGAGAACAATTCTCTAAGTATAAATCCCGAAGGCCGAAACCAACATCAGATCGATACTCAGAAAACTATTCAACTTACTAATCTCTAGTCAGTTTCTAATTTTTGTTTAACTTCACTTCTTAATTTTTATATTCGATTAACCCCTTTTGATAAACTACGTTTGATTAACTCCTTTTGATAAACTACGTTTGATTAACTCCTTTTGATAAACTACGTTTTCCGTTACAACTATTTCCCTTTTTTAACGTTTACTTACCGTTACAAATATTTCCTATTTACAACTTCTATTTACCGTTACAAATATTTCCTATTTACAACTTCTATTTACCGTTACAAATATTTCCTATTTACAACTTCTATTTACCGTTACAAATATTTCCTATTTACAACGGTTTATTTATCTTCTAAATAAATATTTCTTATTTATATTTATTTTCTAAATAAATATTCTCCTTTTTAATTCTATTTATTTTCTAAATAAATATCCCTTTTATAAAACTCTATTTGTTTTATAAATAATTTCCTTTTATAAAACCGTGTTCGATTTATAAATAATTTCCTTTTATAAAACCGTGTTCGATTTATAAATAATTTCCTTTATTTCAATATACATTGAAATATTCCTTTTTACAACTCAGGGTTTCTTATGATATTCAAAATATCAAACAACGATGATCAATATCGTTCTAACATCCATAATCAATAATAGAGTATAAATCACAACATATATCACAATATATGAAAACAATAAAATAATTGTTGAGGAACCCAGTCGGATTCCTCCAACCTGTTTCCCTGCATTCACAGATGTTACACAGTATAATATACATCAATTTCATTTCGATATGAAATATTCTACTGGACAAAATCAATATTTGATTAACGATATAACATATGACTATATCTATGTTTTCAATCAAATCTATTTAACAGTCCAGTTTAACAATCAATATACAGCAGTCAACAAAATAAAGTACAATTTATATTAAAATATAAATTGAGGAGAGTTAGTGAGTTTTACTCACATTGGACGATCATCGTTAATAATGATAACCATCTCTTGATTTGATTCGGACGGACAATTTATTTCGCCATAAATTGTAACGAGCTCAGAATTACTTCCAGTCGGTTCCAGTGTGTAGTGTCCGCTCATACGATCGTAACGAACCTTTAGATTCCTGGCCCACAACCATTTCTATTTCCTTTGACCCGCTACCGCTGTTATCCTTCTCCCCTTGCTAACGTATTGAACCCGCACCATCTTCCTTCCCACTTCAAAAATCAAAGTACCAGATCCACTTCTTACCACTTCCGTTGACCCCACTTTGACTCCTCTGCCCTTCATTAAATATCAATCCGACTCCTCTTCTTACATTTTGCAAATCCACTCAGTGCCTCACTTCTCTCCTCAATACATGTGGACCCATATCCACTTCACGGCCTTCACAGGCAACACCAAAAATCCAAACGTTCAGCTCCTATGTTCAAGTCCAAAGCCAATCCCCTTTTCAAAGTCCATACCCCTTTTGAAATCAATATGTTTTCACCTTCCAGCATGCTTCCTTCAAACAGACTACTCCTCTTCATTGTGTACTCCACCTTTTAGCTGTTGATTTAACCAACCGCTCCTCTCCCATAGATATTGCTCCACTGCTCCCCCCATCACAGACGCAAGCTCTTGTTTGAACACCAAAGTATACTTCGAATGCTCCTTGGCCAGTCATACCAATCTATGACGTGTTGTCCTCCCCCATGCTGTACACCGTAACACACTCATACCACACACGCACACCACACATTCAAAGAACCCACGCCCTCCTTCTCTTTGCATCGACTCACGTTGTACCTTTACATGCTGCCGCCACTATACCTATCTTCCCCCATGCACAGTTTCCGCCCTTCCATGCTCCTTCTACCATCCACGTAAAAACCCCTCCAGTGAACTCCGATTTTATACTCCCTCCTCATAGAAAACTGCTGCTCCATCTTCACACAGTTGAACCATTTCGTTTTTGCCTCGGTCTTCCAGCTCTGACGTGAGCCCGTCGTGAAGGTGATGAGGATCGTAAGTATCGGTTTCAGCAACTTAAGTGGAGTATCTTTATTTGTTTGATTCTCTTTGATCAAAATGTTTTGGCTGAGAGTTTCTCGTGGCGGCTCGTGTTTGTTGAAGAGAAATGGAAATAGTGACCTAGGTTTAAGTAAAGTTTAAGTTATTTTATAGGGTTCCTATTTGATTTGTTTGGTCACCTTCTTTCCACGTTTTCGGTTTGAAGCAAAAGGAGAATAGGTGGCTGAGAGTACTGGAGATGTGGCTTTGTTTAAGCCCATACACAGTTAGGATATTTTGTATTATTATCCATTTTTAGAAAAATCATTTAAACCATTTTCTAATTTATTAATTATGTATATACTTACGTAATGCTACGGACAGAAATAAAGATACTGTTGTATCGAGCTCGGTGCCACGATCCCGAAAATATAATAATACCGGTAGATTAACTCATATTGTGAAACCCATCAATATCGTCACAGGGTGCAAAATACTTCAAAATAAAAAGTGCTTATTTAATTAATTAAAAATTACCATAAAATTCTAAAAATTAAATTATCGATAATTATCCAAACGATGTGAAGACCAACTGATTCCCTCCTCTTGGATAAACCGTTAATTAAAAATCCAACTTTCAATACGTGACTTTGCGGTTTTGATTGTAGAACCTATATATGGCGACATAATGGTATGGGGGCACTTATGCTGTCTATGATTGATACTTATGATTGAAATTGATTTAATACCATGCACTTATAGTAATAATAAAAGACGAAACTTAGCGTATCAAGCGTTCTTTGGCCATTATAAGGTAAAACCCTATCCTCCAGCTTATGTTGCATTGTGTGATGGGACCTGGGTCTTATAATAGCTTCATTGTTCTTTATTTAGCATTGCGCTGTTGTTTTATGCACTGGTATTCTTGGGAGGAAACCCGTTCCGTGTTATACGGCGTGGTCCCTGGATTTACCTAACTGTAAAATAAAGATTAATAATTGTTTTAGTTCTCACACCAGTCACATGACTGACCTGGAGTTTATTGTTTTAACCTAAACTCTGGGTGCCCCTATTTTCTGCACAGGTAGCTAGTAGTTTTGGTTTTGCAGATTTATATTCACAGGATCCTGGTTTACAGCTGGAACGATACTCGGAAAGCTCTGTATCCGCGCATTACTTTCAGTTGTGTTTTGTATTATTTTCCGCTGCTATGTAATGTATTTTAATCTCTGATATTTATCGAATGTATAATATTTATTTATACTCTGTAATATTCTTGTATTCTGATGGAATTGTTGTAACAAGCAATGAAATGTTCTTCTGCTTGTGTTCTGATTCGTCTTGTCCTCAGTACAATCCATGATTTCCCGTAAGGGGGATTTCGGGTCATTACAGCTTGGTATCAGAGCTTTGGTTTACAAAGTTCGGAGAACAAGGCACATTAGAACCATAGGAAAGAATTCATCAGAGATTGGATCAGTAATATCCAATGAGAATGACTCGTTAGAGATGGGATCAGTAGTATCCTAGAACGAGTGTGAAGGGTATATTTTTAAAATGAAAACGAATTTTGTTTTGAAAATTTAAACCTTATTCAACATATGTGAATATTTATTTGTATTGAATTTGGACAATCCAATATATAAAGGTTTTGCGTATACATCTGATCCGCGTGTATTTGAAGTTTTTATATACTGGATAGATATAGAATCACACTCTAGTCGCTCGTGGATGTTCCGATTGGCTAGCCGCTTGGCTGTTTCTTTTTCTTTTTGGATTGGTGAGGGCCATGGGAGGCTATTTGAAATATCCCCAAGCTCCCAGTGCAGGGGAGGTTATGGCGAAGTTTTTCGAAAATTTAGGGTGTTAGCCAAATTTTTGAAAATTTTGAAAAGTTCTTAGAAACTGAAAAGTTGAAGGACTTAAGCCATAATTAAAACAATGGAAGTTGAGTTGGTTTGTTAAACAACTTTCAGCTTCGTTCCTTTTCGGGGATGAAAAGTTTTAAGTGGGGGAGATTGTAACAACCCGGAAAATCTGAGCTAATTTAAAATTTTTATTTTGGAAATTTCGATGATTTTCGAAGACTTAAAGTGATTTATTTTAAATAATGACAATGAGAAATTTATTTTGAATAGAATTGGAGAGTATATATTTATTTGAATCGACGTTAGAATATAAATATTTTATTTTAATTTTAAAAGGAATTGAAAATGGAGTGGTAGCTTGAAATTTCGATTTCAAAGTTCTAATGAATGTACAGGATTCAAAATAAACTGGATTAAAGTGAAACCAAAAATATTAGAATCTACTTGAAAATATCTTTCCAAAGAATCCGAAAAATTGAAATTTCATAGCGGGAATAAAAAGTTATTCCCAGTTGAAAATTCAGAATAGTCGCTATGGAATTTTGGCCCTTAAAAATGGCCATTTTTCAAACGATCTCAGAATTTGACGAAATTAGTTTTGTTAGGACCGTATCATCAATACGAAGCTAGAAAATATTTTTTGGGAATTTTTAGAGTTAGTATGTGGTCCCGGTAAATTAAAATGAACGTTCAAAACTGAATATATAGATTTATATTTTGATTTTGAAGAAAACTGATCGAAACGGTTGAATTAGCTTACGATACCTATCCCATTGTGTTCGGAATGGGGGTAATTAGCTATGGATGATAGTCGTTGGGTTCGATTCTGAGTTCAAATGAAAAGTTAATTTTTTGGAGAAATAAAACAAATAATTAATTAATTATATATTACCCCCTCTCCTTCTCTCTTCAGGTCAACTTGTTATCTAAAAAAGAAAAAAAACACATAGCCCTCGTCGACCCCCCCAATCTCGAAGCCGTCGCCGCATCGGAGGAGACCCACCGCCGCGCCGCCACGTCAGAGAACCGCCGCCATCCACCTCCACTTCTCTCTCTCCTCGGCCACAGTTGAAAACCCGAACCCCAAAAAGAAACCCAGCCCCGAAACCCTACAACCACCACTACCCGCCGCCGCAACCACCCATCGCCTCCCTCTGTGCCAGCGTCGCCTCCCCATGCCCCCTCCGACGATCAGAAATCCTCCCCCTCCCCCACTGTAAGCGTTTATGGTTTCCTTAAATTATAAAATAAAAACTGATTTCTTTATAAAATAAAAACTGACTTCTTTATATTTTAAAATTCCGATTTCTATGCAAAAGTTTTAATTTTTCTTATGATAAAAAGATTTGATTTTTATAGTTAGAAAGACAAGATTTTTAAACAAACAAAGGTTGGATTTTTATATGTGATGTTAGCAAACGAAGATTGGATTTTTAACATGATGAAAGGATAGATTTTTATAAAATGAAAAGGAATGATTTTTAAAGAAAAGATTATATTTTTCATAACATACAGATATGATTTTTGATTTAGCAAAAAAATACGATTTTTATATAGAGAGGGGCAAGATAAAGATTCGATTTTTATTTATATGAACATCGTTATAAAAATGTGATTTTTTATGTGAATGGGGTGAGAATAAAAATATGATTTTTATTTAAATAACTTCGATATAAAAATGTGATTTTTATTTTAAAGGTCGCGGTTTAAAAATATAATTTATATATGAAGTAGAAATAAAAATGTGATTTTTATTTATTGGAATGAAGCAATAAAAATATAATTTTTATTATGAACAGCGTGGTAAGGACTGCATTGGAATTCAAACAAATCCGAACGGTTCGGAAGTTCAGAAGTAAAATACGGCGGAGTGGATGTGGAACCCAAAGGTGAGAACACCTCACTTTTATTTTATTTTCTAGTTAAAATATATACTAGGATGTAGACGGTGCTTAGCAGCACCCGACACCCATCGTCCACAGACAATGGATGACTTGTTTGTTTCATGGATGTTTTGTGAAAATTGATTATGTGATGTGGAATGAATTAATATTTTATAGTTAAAAATATAATTTTTAACGTTGATGTGAATAAAATAGATATTCATTTACAAATCAGAACGATTTGTTTATGTAAACCTATTTGACTGACATAGATTAGGACGATAAATTTTACACATCGCCCAACTGCACAAATAAAATATGTGTTTGATTGATTGAAACCCCACACGGGTGTTGGGATGATATTGACATACACTAATCCCAATTGTTTAGTAGTATGTCGACCGATTGGTTGACAGACTGTGTAAGCGTTAATTATTTATATTTAATGCTTATGCCTTTGTGTGGTGCACTTTGGATGATGGTTGATTATTTATCATTGTTATTATATACATGTGTTGTATAGAATCCATATAAATAATATTATATGGTAATTGAGTGGGTCTCATTCCAATTTAGAAAATAAAATATATATATTCATGTGTTGAATAAAAAGAATATTCATGTGTTGAATAAAAGAAAATTCATGTGTTGAATAAAAGAAAATTCATGTGTTGAATAAATGAATATTCATGTGTTGAATAAAAGAAAATTCATGTGTTGAAGAAAATATTCATTTGTTGAATAGAATAACAAAGTATTGAAATATATAAAGCGGTGTTGATTAGATATGCGCCATTTTGACGTGAACGATATCTATATCGATTTTATTCATTTTTATAAAGAATATCGAAAAAGAATTGATTTCAAAATACAATGTTTTGAAAATATTATCATTTATATATCGATGATATGGAATATTCAATTTTGATTAGAAATTGAATAGGAAGTTGAAATTGTTTTGAAAATGAATTTAAAACGATTTATAAAATACGTTTTGAAAGGAAATCGACGAAATATATAATATGTATACATAGTTTATATATAATGGCCTGAATAGAACGCGCCGCGCTGCGGCAGTTCATGAATTTTGACCATTGACTTCGAATGGACATTACGGGAGATCCGACTGTTGGATTCTCCTAAAACCGGAACCGTTGGGTTCGTATCGAAAAGTTCTTTCTAATGAATATTGGAGATTTGAAATCAAACGGTTGAATTTGGAATTATATCGAAATCAAATTTGGAAAAGGTCACTGTAAGTGCAGTTCGATGGCCCTTGATGGAAATCGACTGTACGGGCCTTGATAAAATTATTAAAAATAGCAATAATTTGTGTAAAATCATAAGAAATGATTTGGAAAGAATTGGGATGAAAAACTCCAAATTTGAAAAGATAAAAATAGATTTTTATCGAAATGAACTAGTTTTGAACTAGAATTATAATCCATTTACTTTTGAAATAAATAAATTGGATTTGAAAGGGTTTAAAAGTAACCAGAATTTCCGATAATTGAATTGGAATGGATTTGAATTGAAATTGTCTTTGGAGTATTTCGATGTTGAATTTCATGATTACAGATATTGTTATGGGAATTTGAAATATATATTTATATTGTTATTTCCAATACAATATTTGTTGGTCGTAGAATTTGATATTGAATATAAGCCGATATATTTTCTGTTTAGAGCCTTGTATTTTATATCAAATGGGATTTTTGGGTTTGTCGTGAACGGTGTTTTAAATAACACTTGTTCTTTAACCCAATAATTAATGGAATGTGAATTGGGTTTATCATGAACTGTGTTTTAACGACATTCGTTCTTTAACCCGATTTACAGTGAAATGTGATTTGGAATTTATAAGTCTTTTTTTAAGATTTAAAGGAGATTTTCCAAAGTAAAGTTTTCCAAATTAATAAAATAAATTGGAATGGAATGGAATTCGATTTGGTAATAATCGAAGTGAATTTCTGTGGAGGAAGACCACTAATATATCTGGAATTTAAAAGGCTTTGATGTTATTCCATTTATATTATTAGTCGGATATGGAAGTTTATATCGATTATAAATATCGATTTGTTTTCCATGAAGATTTCATTGTAAATGGAATGTGATTTTGGGTTTATCGTGAACCGTGTTTTAAATGACATTGGTTCTTTAACCCAGTTAAATACAGGATATGATTTCCCAAGTTAAATATCCAATGATAGTGATTTTTTGGAAGATTAAATTCATGTGGAGTTTTAATGAATCTTTAATTATATTGGAATGATCGAGAATGGAGTATTACCAGTTTTGCTCCAGGCGATAGTTAAATCTTTAATTAGATTTGAACGTGGAAAAGTAATTGTATTTACCGATAACACTGTGGTGTTAGATATGAAGTATGACCAGTTTTACTTCATGGGATGAATAGGTTGGGACTGGGAAATTAAAACAAATGATTACTTCGGTAAGGTTCGTTAATCCCGACTAGTTTGGATAAACCATAATTTGGTTGGAATTGATATTCAAAGAAGATTAAAGAATAAATTTAAAGAATTTATCTTTGGTAAAACTAATGGGAACCTTTCCCAAAGTAGAAGAATATTTGAATAAAAGAATATTCTGAATTTAACACTTGTTTATTATAATGACCCGCATTGGCAGAGGTATTATAATTAATTTATTTAATTATATAAATGGTGATTAAAAGGATTTAATGGTCGTTGAATTAAATAATGGTGAATATTTAATTAAAATAATAAATTAAATAATATTTTTTATTCTGAAACAATCAGAATTGGCTGAAATGGCGATATGGTGTGAATTGGATCATCGGTGATATTTAATTCAGTTTAGAATTGAATAAGAATAACGAATATATTACTTGAACGACAGTTTGAACGTATAATTATATTATAATTAAAATCGAGCTTGAAATGGCGCTGCAGTTCGTAAATTGGCGATTCAAACTTCAATTGAATGTACAGGATTCGTTTTAAGCCGGATTTCTGTGAAACAAGAAACGTGTGGAGCTGGTGGAGTATACCTTTCCAGTGGAAGAGAAAAATCGGGATTTCATTGTGTAGATTTTGATTTATGTCCAAATCAAATTTTAGAAAAGTCGCTGTGAAATTCCTTTATAATTTATAAAGGAATTATTTATATTTTTAAAAGGAATTTCAATATAAATCGAATATCGGGTTGACCCAGAAGTGAATATCGAGTTAGAAATTCATATAGGAATATTCTAGAGCTGTATGGTATTCCAATGTGAGTATATGCGATAATATAAATTTATTTATATTTAATTTAATTATATTTAAATATATTTATATATTTAAATGGGTCATTCAGAGCTGTAAAAAAAGCCACTTTTACAAACGAAGTCAGTATTCGACGAAACTAGTTTTGTTGGATCTGCAACATCAAATTATTGTTAGATTCCAAGTTCCATGATTTTTGGGGTCACTGTGTGGCCGTACGGATTTTTAGAGTGGAAAACAGTCAGTATTTTGTCAGTTAAAAATACACTGTGTGAGCATACGAAGTCGGAATTCGACGAAACCAGTTTCGTTGGGACCGTAATGTCGAACTCTAGCAGCGTGTCCAGTTTGGTGATTTTAGGGTATCGTATGTGGTCGCCGGGATTTTTAGAAGGCAGATACAAGGAGTGAATCGAGAAAATAAAATTTAAAAATCAAATTCAAAATATCCCCCCATTTCTATGATCTAACACAGGCCATGCCTTCACTATTCTTTGCCTCAAACACCACCTACCACCACAACAACTATATAAGACCACAAATGTGGTTACAGTGAAAATTTTCAAACAAGAAAAATCAAGTAAAAATCCCACAAAAATCCATAAATCAAAACAGTGTTGTTGTCGAGCTCCTGTGATGGTACTCTTCAGTTCGATGCCTAGTTTATGGGTTGCGACGCCGGTTTCTATAGCTCGAAACTCCACAGGCAGTTCTAGGGTTCGGGTTATCGGTGAATAGAAGCATAAATTCCAAGATCCGAGTTTGTATTTGAGTTCGTCGTGGAAAACCGCCCTTGCTCGCAGAAATTGGTGGGTCTCGGTTCAATTTTTGGTCGATGGGTGGACGTGGGCTTCTGAAGTCGCGATGGGGGAATGGGATCCGAGTTGAGTGATAATGGTAGAGTAGATGCGGTTTTGAATGAGGATCGTTGTGGATATTTCTGTTCGATTTTAAATGGGTTGTGGTGGAAGAAATATCAGTGGAAAGGAACAGCCATGGCTTTTCAGGCTTGCGGTTTCCTGTATCATCATTTGGGGGAGAAAGAACGAAGCGGGTGGGTTTTTAATTGGTATTGGGCTAGGCCGGTGAAATATTTAGGGTAAGGTCCATTTAGAAAATATAAATCTATATTTTTGTTTTATTTAAATAATGTATAAACTTCGAATGTTGATATCTTTTACATACGTAATCGAAATTGGACGAAACAAGATCCGTTAGGACCGTATGGACGGTGGCTACACCATGGAACTGACTGGAAGTCCATCAGAGCTCGTTACAATTTATCGCAAAATAATTTGTCCGTCTGAATCAAATCGAGCGATGGTTATCGTTATCAACGATGATCGTCCAATGTGAGTAAAGCTCACCAACTCTGAACAGTTTATAATTTCATGTTGTATTTTTAGAACTGTTAAATATTGGCTGATTGACTGTGTGTTGACTGTTTGATTGAACTGCTAGTCAGTTAGTTGAATTTCTATATTGATTCTGTTTAACAGAATGTATCATATGGAACTGAAAGTGATGTTATCTACATTGTTTAACATCTGTGATGCAGGGAAACAGGTTGGAAGAATCCAACTGGATTCCTCAACATTTATTTTACTGTGATTCATATATTGTAATATATGATGTGATATATAATCTGTTGTCAATTATATGTGGTTGAACGATATTGGTCATCGTGATTTGATGTGTTAAATACCATAACATACCGGAATGGTGAAAAGGAAATTTTCAAAACGAATATTGAAATAGATTTATGTACAAAATCAAAGAAGATTTTATAAAAGAAATTTATTTATAAATGGATTATTTATAAATAGAAAATACTTAGAAATGAAACCCTAAAGGAATTATTTGCAAACCATTTGCAAATAGATTAGAAAGAGGAATATTTGTAAAACCTTTACAAATAAAATCGAAAGAGGAATATTTGTAAAACCTTTACAAATGAAATCGAAAAGGAGATATTTGTAAAACCATTTACAAATAGAATTAAAAAGGAAATATTTAGAAAATAATTAGAGTTATAAAAAGGAAATTTGTTTATAACCGAATAGCATGTTATAAAAAGGAAAACGTTATAAAAAGGAAAACGTTACTAAAAAGGAAATCATTTGTAAAGTGAAGAACCATTACTAAAAGTAAATCTTTATAAATGTATTAGTTTATTCGAAAGGAGTTATCGATTATAGTTTAATCGAAAGGAGTTATCGAATTAGTTATTCGAAAGGAGTTATCGAATTAGTTATTCGAAAGGAGTTATCGAATTAGTTATTCGAAAGGAGTTATCGATTATAGTTTAATAGAAAGGAGTTATCGAATTAGTTATTCGAAAGGAGTTATCGAATTAGTTATTCGAAAGGAATTATCAAATTAGTTATTCGAAAGGAGTTATCGATTATAGTTTAATCGAAAGGAGTTATCGAATTAGTTATTCGAAAGGAGTTATCGATTATAGTTTAATCGAAAGGAGTTATCGATTATAGTTTAATCGAAAGGAGTTATCGAATTAGTTATTCGTAAGGAGTTATCGATTATAGTTTAATCAAAAGGAGTTATCGAATCACTTATTTGAAAGGAATTATCGAATTAGTTATTCGAAAGGAGTTATCGATTATAGTTTAATCGAAAGGAGTTATCGAATTAGTTATTCGAAGGGAGTTTAGTAAGGAGTTAAGTAAAAAGAGTTAATCGATTAGGGTTAAATAAATAGAGTTAATCGAATTTAGTTTATTCAAAGAAAGGTTTTCGAATCTAGTTATTCGTAAGAGAGATTATCAAATATAGTTATTCGAAGGAAGGAGTCATCGAATAGAGATTTATTCGAACGAGAGTTATGTAAGGAAGTGTTAAAGAGTTAAAAGACGAACTTACCCTATTTTGAGATTTGAAATGTTGTTCAGTTAAGGTCTGAGAGGTAGTTATGCCCCAACTTGATTGACTTCGTTTTTAATTTAGAAATGGTTAAGGTTCAAGAGTGAAAGTGGTTAAGTGTATTTAGTGAATAAGTATAGGGGTGAGTTGTCATAGCGATGTTGATTTAAACATCTGTTTAAATCCAAGTAAAGAAGATTTGGAAATGTTTTCGAAATAGAATCAGAAACATAATAAAATATTGAAATAGGAAATATGAATATATATATAGATATGTATGATTGATGATTGATTGATAGAATCTCCATCTGGAGATAATATCATTGTTTGCACACCTGTTTTTCTTGGATGGTTAAATCATAGACTATCGAAGTTTTGACCATTTTAACGTTGTTAATATGGAGAGACCAGTTGGATTATTATCCAAAGAACCACTCTGTATTGGCATAAGTGTTGCGAATCATATATGCCAAAGATAATTGAAGACGGAGTAAAGTGCAAGGGCTATTGTATAAATCTTAGATAACAGTGCCTAAGATGGATATACTGAATAGTGCCTTCGGTTCATCCTGTTCCTGGATGACTTGTATGGATGAATGTCTGACAGAGTATTTCCAGAAAGGTCATGAACATTGATTTCTTCAACCGTACCAAGAGTGGAAGCGGAGAAGGAAACTTCTTTAGCTAACACGTAATGTACTGTTGTAGACGTTAATCGGTGATTTGATGGATTTGACGATGTGACATTCGAAGTGAATCTGGTGTGATGATAAAGCTTAGCTTCTAGCCTCATCAACGTGTAAATGACAGAAATCGGGCAGGCAGCATGGCTAAGTCGGTCGCTCCGAAGTAGGGTGTATAATCACCTGATCTAGAGTTTCATTTACTTCTAAAAATCTATTGTTGATGTTGTCCCATTCGAGAAACGGTTGTTGATCCCAACCGTTGGTGATATACATTCGATACACTCAAGCGAAATGAATGGTCGGTCATGTGTGGCCGGGTTGCAAGATGTTCTTGTTGAACCCAGTGTATTCCTTTCTAGAGGTACACTAGCGAAAGGTGGTTCCATACCTTGTCATAGTTGGAAATCCATTACCCAATACGTGCTTGCGGTTTTGATTGTATACTATATATGTAGAACGTGAGATGAAAGCGTTTCTGCTAGATGATTATTATATTGTGGTTGATAGACATTATTATAATATCAAAAGGTTTCTGATATAAAGATATTTTGGATTCTCATAAGGGAAAAGCCCGTTCCGTTATACGGCGTGGTCTTATGAGATATCGTTTACTTGTTCAAACTATTTTAATGTTTTACTCATACCAGTTTCATGACTGACCCGGAGTTTATTTTTTTGTTTTCCCTAAACTTTTGGGTGCCTAAATTTGTACGGGCAGTCAAGTAGTCGGGATTTACAGATATACTAGAAGAGTTTGGAGCATGAGGCTTCAGGATTATATAGCTATAGTTATTTCCGCTGTGTTGTAAGTGTTGTACTTTGTTAATGATGTATATTCAAGTAAAGATGTATATTTCAAGTTATGTTATATATATTATTTGTTATTCGTTCCGCTGTGAGGTTCGTGTTACTCTGATGTTGTGTTCTTCTTCTTCTTCTATTCTAAGTTTCTATCTTATCTTTCCTCACCCTCTAATTTCTTTCATTTATGACCGGTATTTTCGATCCTAGGGTGTTCGATATGTGTTGTATATCGGATAACCAAGATCGCCAAAATCCCGGGTCATTACAGTTGGCATCAGAGCTTAAGTTAAGTGAATTACCTTGGCTCTGTGGCGTGACTCAGTAGAGATAGGGTTAGTAATACCCTAGATTGAGTTGAGTGTATATATACGAGTGAACGTATTTTTTATTGATATAAAAATTTGTTTTATATTGTGGAGATTTATTGGTTGAGTCGTTTGTGAGTTCTGGTCGATCAATTTGATCCACTGTATCGGTAGGAGTTTACCCAAGGTAAACACTCGAATACGATGGGTCGTCACGATATGTTTTGAAAAGAGGGTAAATTAAAATAAGTTTACCCAAGGTATATCTTGATATAGAGAAGATATATATCAAAATTATATTATAGTGGATATATTGGTTGTTATTATAATCGAGTAAGATTATAAATTAAATGGTTATGTAAATAACCAATCAGAATTCATATAAGTGAAATACGTGAAATCAGATGAGTTAAATCTGAAATTTAAACCAGAAATTGAGTTAAAACTCTGGAGAATCGGATAAGTGTTTGTAAATGGATTTGGATTAAAAATAAGGAAAATTTAAGATCTTGGGAGATTTTAAATTGTTTTACAAGCAGTGCGAATTATATTTTGAAATGAATTTCAAAGTGGAAATTTTTAGAAATGGTTTTATAGTATTGAACTCAGTTCGATCGCTGGAAAATAGATTCTGATGATGACAGCTGCATCATCAGTAAAAACTAGTTTCATCGAATTCCGACTTCGTATGCTCACACAGAGAATCAGAATTCGACGAAACTAGTTTTGTTGGATCCTCAACATCAAATTATTGTTAGATTCCAAGTTCCGTGATTTTTGGGGTCACTGTGTGGCCGTACGGATTTTTAGAGTAGAAAACAATAAGTATTTTGTCAGTTAAAAATACACTGTGTGAGCATACGAAGTCGGAATTCGACGAAACCAGTTTCATTGGGACCGTAATGTCGAACTCTAGCTACATGTCCAGTTTGGTGATTTTAGGGTATCGTATGTGGTCGCCGGGATTTTTAGAAGGCAGATACAAGGAGTGAATCGAGAAAATAAAATTTAAAAATCAAATTCAAAATATCCCCCTATTTCTATGATCCAACACAGGCCATGCCTTCACTATTCTTTGCCTCAAACACCACCTACCACCACAACAACTATATAAGACCACAAATGTGGTTACAGTGAAAATTTTCCAACAAGAAAAGCAAGTAAAAATCCCACAAAAATCCATAAATCAAAACAGTGTTGTTGTCGAGCTCCTGTGATGGTACTCTTCAGTTCGATGCCTAGTTTATGGGTTGCGACGCCGGTTTCTATAGCTCGAAACTCCATAGTCAGTTCTAGGGTTCGGGTTATCGGCGAATAGAAGCATAAATTCCAAGACCCGAGTTTGTATTTGAGTTCGTCGTGGAAAACCGCCCTTGCTCGCAGAAATTGGTGGGTCTCGGTTCAATTTTTGGTCGATGGGTGGACGTGGGCTTCTGAAGTCGCGACGGGGGAATGGGATTCGAGTTGAGTAATAATGGTAGAGTAGATGCGGTTTTGAATGAGGATCATTGTGGATATTTCTGTTCGATTTTAAATGGGTTGTGGAGGAAGAAATATCAGTGGAAAGGAACGGCCATGGCTTTTCAGGCTTGCGGTTTCCTGTATCATCATTTGGGGGAGAAAGAACGAAGCGGGTGGGTTTTTAATTGGTATTGGGCTAGGACGGTGAAAGATTTAGGGTAAGGTCCATTT
Organism: Allium sativum; assembly: GCA_030737875.1. NCBI lineage: Eukaryota > Viridiplantae > Streptophyta > Magnoliopsida > Asparagales > Amaryllidaceae > Allium > Allium sativum. Next base: position 27,758 of record JASFAX010003074.1, read on the forward strand.
AGAAAATATAAATCTATATTTTTGTTTTATTTAAATAATGTATAAACTTCGAATGTTGATATCTTTTACATACGTAATCGAAATTGGACGAAACAAGATCCGTTAGGACCGTATGGACGGTGGCTACACCATGGAACTGACTGGAAGTCCATCAGAGCTCGTTACAATTTATCGCAAAATAATTTGTCCGTCTGAATCAAATCGAGCGATGGTTATCGTTATCAATGATGATCGTCCATTGTGAGTAAATCTCACCAACTCTGAACAGTTTATAATTTCATGTTGTATTTTTAGAACTGTTAAATATTGGCTGATTGACTGTGTGTTGACTGTTTGATTGAACTGCTAGTCAGTTAGTTGAATTTCTATATTGATTCTATTTAACAGAATGTATCATATGGAACTGAAAGTAATGTTATCTACATTGTTTAACATCTATGATGCAGGGAAACAGGTTGGAAGAATCCAACTGGATTCCTCAACATTTATTTTACTGTGATTCATATATTGTAATATATGATGTGATATATAATCTGTTGTCGATTATATGTGGTTGAACGATATTGGTCATCGTGATTTGATGTGTTAAATACCATAACATACCGGAATGGTGAAAAGGAAATTTTCAAAACGAATATTGAAATAGATTTATGTACAAAATCAAAGAAGATTTTATAAAAGAAATTTATTTATAAATGGATTATTTATAAATAGAAAATACTTAGAAATGAAACCCTAAAGGAATTATTTGCAAACCATTTGCAAATAGATTAGAAAGAGGAATATTTGTAAAACCTTTACAAATGAAATCGAAAGAGGAATATTTGTAAAACCTTTACAAATGAAATCGAAAAGGAGATATTTGTAAAACCATTTACAAATAGAATTAAAAAGGAAATATTTAGAAAATAATTAGAGTTATAAAAAGGAAATTTGTTTATAACCGAATAGAATGTTGTAAAAAGGAAAACGTTATAAAAAGGAAAACGTTACTAAAAAGGAAATCATTTGTAAAGTGAAGAACCGTTACTAAAAGTAAATCTTTATAAATGAATTAGTTTATTCGAAAGGAGTTATCGATTATAGTTTAATCGAAAGGAGTTATCGAATTAGTTATTCGAAAGGAGTTATCGAATTAGTTATTCGAAAGGAGTTATCGATTATAGTTTAATCGAAAGGAGTTATCGATTATAGTTTAATCGAAAGGAGTTATCGATTATAGTTTAATCGAAAGGAGTTATCGAATTAGTTATTCGAAAGGAGTTATCGAATTAGTTATTCGAAAGGAGTTATCGATTATAATTTAATCGAAAGGAGTTATCGAATTAGTTATTCGAAAGGAGTTATCGATTATAGTTTAACCGAAAGGAGTTATCGAATTAGTTATTCGAAAGGAGTTATCGATTACAGTTTAATCGAAAGGAGTTATCGAATTAGTTATTCGAAAGGAGTTATCGATTATAGTTTAATCAAAAGGAATTATCGAATTAGTTATTCGAAAGGAGTTATCGAATTAGTTGTTCGAAAGGAGTTATCGATTATAGTTTAATCGAAAGGAGTTATCGAATTAGTTACTCGAAGGGAGTTAAGTAAAAAGAGTTAATCGATTAGGGTTAAATAAATAGAGTTAATCGAATTTAGTTTATTCAAAGAAAGGTTTTCGAATCTAGTTATTCGTAAGTGAGATTATCAGATATGGTTATTCGAAGGGAGGAGTCATCGAATAGAGATTTATTCAAACGAGAGTTACATAAGGAAGTGTTAAAGTTTTAAAAGACGAACTTACCCTATTTCGAGATTTGAAATGTTTTTCAGTTAAGGTCTGAGAGGTAGTTATGCCCCAACTTGATTGACTTCGTTTTTAATTTAGAAATGGTTAAGGTTCGAGAGTGAAAGTGGTTAAGTGTATTTAGTGAATAAGTATAGGGGTGAGTTGTCGTAGCGATGTTGATTTAAACATCTGTTTAAATCCAAGTAAAGAAGATTTGGAAATGTTTTCCAAATAGAATCAGAAACATAATCAAATATTGAAATAGGAAATATGAATATATATATATATATGTATGTATGATTGATGATTGATTGATAGAGTCTCCATCTGGAGATAATATCGTTGTTTGCACACCTGTTTTTCTTGGATGGTTAAATCATAGACTATCGATGTTTTGACCATTTTAACATTGTTAATATGGAGAGACCGGTTGGAATATTATCCAAAGAACCACTCTGTATTGGCATAAGCATTGCGAATCATATATGCTAAAGATAATTGAAGACGGAGTAAAGTGCAAGGGCTATTGTATAAATCTTAGAGAACAGTGCCTAAGATGGATATACTGAATAGTGCCTTCGGTTCATCCTGTTCCTGGATGACTTGTATGGATGAATGTCAGACAGAGTATTTCCAGAAAGGTCACGAACATTGATTTCTTCAACGTACCAAGAGTGGAAGCGGAGAAGGAAACTTCTTTAGCTAACACGTAATGTATTGTTGTAGACGTTAATCGGTGATTTGATGGATTTGACGATGTGACATTCGAAGTGAATCTGGTGCGATGATAAAGCGTAGCTTATAGCCTCATCAACTGGTAAATGACACAAATCGGGCAGGCAGCATGGCTAAGTCGGTCGCTCCGAAGTAGGGTATATAATCACCTGATCTAGAGTTTCATTTACTTCTAAAAATCTATTGTTGATGCTGTCCCATTCGGGAAACGGTTGCTGATCCCAACCGTTGGTGATATACATTCGATACACTCAAGCGAAATGAGTGCTCGGTCATGTGTGGTCGGGTTGCAAGATGTTCTTGTTGAACCCAGTGTATTCCTTTCTAGAGGTACACTAGAGAAAGGTGGTTTCATACCTTGTCATAGTTGGAAATCCATTACCTAATACGTGCTTGCGGTTTTGATTGTATACTATATATGTAGAACGTGAGATGAAAGCGTTTCTGCTAGATGATTATTATATTGTGGTTGATAGACATTATTATAATATCAAAAGGTTTTTGATATAAAGATATTTTGGATTCTCATAAGGGAAAAACCCATTCCGTTATACGGCGTGGTCTTATGAGATATCGTTTACTTGTTCAAACTGTTTTAAACTGTTTTACTCATACCAGTCCCATGACTAACCCGGAGTTTATTTTTTTGTTTTCCCTAAACTCTTGGGTGCCTAAATTTGTACGGGCAGTCAAGTAGTCGGGATTTACAGATATACTAGAAGAGCTTGGAGCAGGAGGCTTCAAGATTATATAGCTATAGTTATTTCCGCTGTGTTGTAAGTGTTGTACTTTGATAATGATGTATATTCAAGTAAAGATGTATATTTCAAGTTATGTTATATATATTTTATGTTATTCGTTCCACTGTGAGATTCGTGTTACTCTGATGTTTTGTTCTTCTTCTTCTATTTTAAGTTTCTATCTTATCTTTCCTCACCCTCTAATTTCTTTCATTTATGACCGGTATTTTCGATCCTTGGGTGTTCAATATGTGTTGTATATTGGATAACCAAGAATGCCAAAATCCCGGGTCATTACATTTATTATATACGCGAGTTATTCGGAAATGCCGGGTTTATCCCATTCTGAATAAATGATTCGACGATGTGTCGAGGATGAAGACGGTGGTCGAAGACCGGAGGTCTTCACATCGTTTGGATAATTATTGATGATCTTGATTGGGTTGTACACCCAAGAGGAGGGAATCAGTTGGTGATCGTCCAGACGTACTTGGAGGTCGATGGATATGCGAGGTACAAGGTGCCTCCGGTTTCTTTCAGACCCAGAACGAACTTGAAAATGGACTGTGTGTCTGACATTGGATTTTATTCTGTGTGATTGATTTCTATTAAATAAATATCTGTTTGGTGACGGAGAATTTATTCTCTTGCTTAACGCCCTTCTCTGATACGTACGAGCTCAGAGGTTATATATTGATGGATATCAATCGCATGGAGTGAATTGCATATGTGGCATGCTGAGATGCAAATGATCAAGGCTTCTGTTGAAAAGCAAAGTCTTGTGGTTAATGATCAAAGCACCGCCTGTGTGGCATAGCTTTGTGTATCGTTAATTCGTGAGCCTCACATCCCGGTGTGAACCAGAAACGGGAGAAGGATCTAGGGAGGACATGCGTTTCCTTCTAGCTAGGGTGGTGTCAGTGACCTACCAGCCCTGACATTTATATTATTTTCACCTGAGTGGTTGTTGGATTGCGAGGCGCCTCGGATATATTGGTGACTATGTGGAGCCGATGGAGTCATTTGGCTCATTTACGCCCCAAAGGTCGGGGAAACGCAGTGTTCAGGCATTTAATCCACATCGGTGGACCAGCCCTGTGGCTTCTAAGGCTTGACAAAGTACTTGCCTGAGGCTCAGGATAGAGAGTCTCGAAGCGGTGAGGACGATCCTTGCCTCAGTTCACAGATGGAAATCCAACTTCCAATACGTGACTTTCTGGTTTTGATTGTAGAACCTATATATGGCAACTTAGTGGTATGGGGCACATATGTCGTCTATGATTGATACTTATAATTGAAATTGTTTTAATACTATGCACTTATAGTAATAATAGAAGATGAAACTTAGCGTATCAAGCATTATTTGGCCATTATAAGGCAAAACCCTATCCTCCGGCTTGTGTTGCATTGTGTAATGGGACCTGGGTCTTATAATAGCTTCATTGTTCTTTATTTAGCATTGCGCTGTTGTTTTATGCACTGGTATTCTTGGGAGGAAACCTGTTCCGTGTTATACGGCATGGTCCCTGGATTTACCTAAATGTAAAATAAAGATTAATAACTGTTTTAATTCTCACACCAGCCACATGACTGACCTGGAGTTTATTGTTTTAACCTAAACTCTGGGTGCCCCTATTTTCCGCATGGGCAGCTAGTAGTTTTGGTTTTGCAGATTTATATTCATAGGATCCTGGTTTACAGCTGGAACGATACTTGTAAAGCTCTGTATCCGCGTATTACTTTCAGTTGTGTTTTGTATTATTTTTCGCTACTATGTAATGTATTTTAATCTCTGATATTTATCGAATGTATAATATTTATTTATACTCTGTAATATTCTTATATTTTGATGGAATTGTTGTAATAAGCAATGAAATGTTCTTCTGTTTGTGTTCTGATTCGTCTTGTTCTCAGTACAATCCGCGATTTCCTGTAAGGGGGATTTCGAGTCGCTACAGTATATGAACAAAAATTGAAGAAGTTGTTATGGATACCTCATCTTTTCAGAGTTGGTGCAGTCCAAATTGACTATACGAAGAGAAAAAGCAAAAGATCACTGCTATGTCTTAGCCAATTGTTGATTATTTAGCTGAATCAAATTTTTTGTTGGAAGAAATATCAATGATGATAGATTATTCAGTTTAGTTATTTATTTATTTCAACAATGTTAGTTTAATCATCCTAATAATTTTAGTTTTTGAAAATAACAATGGTTCTTTTAGGTATTTATTTAAATACCGTAGTTCATTAATATGTAAATTATTTATTACACTTATTATTGCATTATTCATCTTCTTTAATTGAGTATACACAAATATAATGATGCGTTTTAAGCTAACATTTGTTTAATTTGTTATTTCATTTTAAAAATTCAGTAATGATTTAGAATATATTAATTAATGGAATTTACATGTTTGTATTCATTTTCATTTTTTATTAAAATAACATAGTGAATTTTTCATTTATTTCTTGTTTAAGAAAATAATTAATCGAAATTTTCTTTTTGATACCACACAATTTAACAAAAAAAAATCCAGCCATTGTACGGTTATATTAGTAATAATAGTAAGGGATTTTTAGGCATAAGGACAAAGTCAACAAAAAGTTTAGCCATAAGGACAAGAGGCTAAAATTTTAGCCTCATGGACAATTTTTAGTGTAAAGAGAGGAATTCAGGGACCCACTATAGTGTCATACTTTACACTAAACTTTGTCCTTATGGCTAAATTTTTTGCCTCTTGTCCTTTTGACTAATTTTTTTGCTCATTTTGTCCTCCACACTATTTTCTTGTTTCTAGAATTGTTTGAATTTGAAAACTGCTCTAACCAACTCATTTCTATTCAATTCAAACGAATTTTAGAGCCTATTTGTACTTGGGCAGGACATTTTTACCATATTACCAATTACCAGCCATTACCAACCGATACCAACGAAAGTGGTACCGAACGATCGGTAACCAAGTTGATTGGTATGGTATGCCAACCACATGAAAATATGCGGTACGGTAATGGTAATTAACCATTAACAATGGTAATTACCATACCTACCACATATCTTAAACAATACATATGTATAATATTATATTTCATCATATATGTTTATTACATAACAAAGAATTTCTAATATGTAATGATTTAATAAAATACCTAGGAAAATACTATTACGATATACAAGATTGAATGCAATTTTTATCATATATCTTAGAAACGGTATAATTTATATGATATTTTCATTCATCCATAAAGTTTTCATGTATGTTTGACTATGTAAAATAAGATAGATAAATAATAATATAATAACAAAAAAAATCAATTTTAACATTTAATATTTTAACGTTAAATATTATAAACAAAAAATCTCATATTAGTGAATGACAAAAATTTATTACCGACCTCTACCAACCATAAACCGAACTGTTGGTAACCAATTTCTTTGGTTGGTAATGGTATGAATTTTCTATTACCATATAAAGTCGGTATGGTAATGGTTTTGAATATAAAGTTCAAGTACCGAACCGATTCCACCCCTAATTTATACCCTTCTCTTCTAGAAAAACATATCTATTTATTCCTCACGTATTTCTTTTCACTATTTCTTAATAGATTCAAAACTAGGCTACTCAAATTCATAAGCTAAGTTAAAATCTTGAAGAAATCCTTAATTCTTTCAAGAATATTCTCTCAGAAATTCTCTATAATCACCGTCACTTAGAATTAAGTCAAATACAAATGATCAAACAATAAGAGAACATTTTGTAACGACCCGGCAAAATTCGACACCGGAGTTTCGACAATAATACATAAATCTCGTATTACTTGCCAAAACCCAAATATTGAAAAAACCAGATAGTTAATAGAAAAAAATTAGAGGGTGAGATAAGATAGAAAGAAATATTGGAATAGAAGAAAAAGAAGAAGAATAACAACACAACATAATCAGAGTCTCACATTGCAGCAGAATAAAATAATAGTATAGAAATAAATCTTCATTGAGAGCTTGAAATAGTACTAACAATCATGAGAGTATATCAATACATCTAAACAGTTATAATAATTTGTCCTCATATACAACACGCAGCAGAATAAATATTAATACGCATCATGTTTGAACTCCTTCAACTTATCTCCGGACCTCACAACATCTGATAACCTGAAACTATAGAACTCGGTAAGACCCGAGTTGCAAACACCAGGATCAGTCTGGTGAACCAGAGTGAGAAAACTCACTAATTTTGTAGGCATAATCCAACTTGATTTTAAAGCTAAAATTTCTTTTCAAAAGAAAAGGTAATCGTAAGGCCATTCCACAAATAAACACGGACGGTTTTTACCTTACGATAACCCAAGCATTTTGAAATCATATCTATTATGATATTATAATAGTGTCTAATCAAATAAATAACTATCTAGCAAAACGCTAACTTCTTTCGCTCTATGTACATAGTATATAACCAAAACCATAGGCCCTTATTGGAGATTGGATTCCAACTATAAGGTATGGAACCACCTTCCGATAGTGTATCTCTACAGAGGAATACATTGAGTTCAACAAGAACATCTTGCAACCTGGTCACACAAGACAGACCACCCATTTCGCTTAAGTGTATCAAATGTATATCATCAACGGTTGAGATCAGCAACCGTTTCCCAAAAGGGACAACATAGATAGAATAAAGAAGGTAATGAATTTTCTCTAGATAGGTGATAATACACCCTAATTGGGAGCGACCTACTTAGCCATGGTGCCTGCCTGATTTCTATTAAATCCCAATTATAAGGCTCGAGGTTAACATTACCTTTAGAACAACATATCACCATTCACTTTGAATGCCACATAGTTAGATCTGTCAAATCACTAATTGACGTCCATAAAAATATTCTGGACATTAAGATAAGAGAAGGTGTCTTCTCTACCACCAACACGAATACATTGGTAGAAACCAATGTACATGAGTCTTAAGAAATACTCTGTCAGACATCTGTCCATACAAGTCATCCAGGAACAGGATGAACCAATGGTACCCTCCTACCACATCCTAGGTATCACCCTATAGATCAGTAGCGAGTAGTCCTGGCAGTCCGTAGATTTCAACCACGACAGAACCCTAATGTATCTCTGGGTCGAATCAGAGATTTTAAGTGGTTCTTCAATTTTATGAAGATCCATGGTCTTCAATTGCTCCATCTTGATAAGCATCTGATATCTTCCATATTTTCGCATTTACTGGTCGGAATGGTATTCGAATATAAATTCGATTCCAGTCTTTCCATACCAATAATCGTATAGGCCATATTTGATAGTCGGTTATTTAACTATCAGATAAAGAACCTTTCAATCATAAAAATAAAATGAATTTACTAGTTTAGTACTCAACATCACTTGGCTTCTTTAATTTAAAATAATTAACGAATGGTTAATTTAAATATTCCAATGTTTGGAAAACAACATTTCACTTCTTACTAATATTTGCAGAACCATTTCATTTTAATACTTACGAAAATATATTGTAACAATATCCTACATTCCATTTTATTATCATTTGCAAAACATTTACTACAATTCATTATCTATAACGGGGAAATCAATTGAACTTATTATTCGTAAAACAATCATTATGAAAATCTCTTTTATTACATTTCTTGATGACAATAGCCCACACGTAACAACCCGGAAAATCAGAACCAATTTAAAAATTTTATTTTGACAATTTTAATGAATTTTCAATATTTAAAATGAATTATTTTAAATAATAATGACAAGAAATTTATTTTGAATAGAATTAGAACGTATATATTTATTTGAATCGAAATTAGAATATAAATATTTATTTTAATTATAAAAGGAATTGAAAATGGCGCGGTATTTTGAAAATTCGATTTCAAATTTCAAATGAATGTACAGGATTCAAAATAAACCGGATTTTAGCGAAACTAAAAATATTATAATCTATTTGAAAATATCTTTCCAAAGAATCCGAAAAATCCAAATTTTATAGTGGGAATAAAAAGTTATGTCCAGTTGAAAATTCAGAATAGTCGCTATGGAAATATAGCCCTTAAAAATAGCCATTTTGCAAATGACCACCGTTTCTATGAAACCACTTTTGTTGGATCAAGGATGTCAGATTATTGCTATATTCCAAAATTCATAATTTTTGGGATTAATATGTGAGCGTGGCAAAAGAAAACATGTTTTAACAGTTTCAGTCAATATGGATCGACCAGAAAATGACCATTTTTCAAACGGTCTTCAAATTTGATGAAATTTATTTTGTCAAGACCATATTGTCAATACGAAGTTAGAAATATTTTTTTGGGAATTTTTGAAGTCCGTATGCGACCCCGGTAAATTAAAATGTATGTTCAAACTAAAAAATATAAAGATTTATATTTTGATTTAAACGAAAACTTATCGAAATGATAGAATTGGCGGGCGGGACATATCCCATTGCATTTGGAATGAGAGTAATTAGCTAGGGATAATAGTCGTTGGGATTCGTTTGGAGTTCGTGACTATATATATATACTATGTTGACCAGTCAAAAACCCTAGATTTCATCGTCCATTAACAAAATCCGCCGTCCTCATAAACTAACGAATGAAACCATTTGAAAATTCTCCCTCAAATCTTGGCCAATCCGTTTAGAAATTTTCGAAGACTCAAGAGAGAAAATTGTAGTACTCTTTGTGATCTTTAAATCCAAACAAGTGTGATCCGTTCTCGTTCAAAGATGGGGAGGAATCGGGGCTCAAACAACAGGAGTTCGCCCTTGATTTTCATGCTCCTGGGAACCTCAAACTGCGCGCCATGCCTAGCGTGGGTGGAGAGGACGGAGGAGCATCACATGGCAGCGGCGGATCGATCTCTGGTGGCTCCAGGCGACGAGCGGTGGTGGGTTTATATTTGAGCAATAGGTTTGGTCGTGAATTCATAGCAGGAGAATAACGAAAGAGGGAGGCCCGATTTTGTTAAGCAGGGTAATTAGGAAACTTAATTGAATTATAATAATTAAATTATATTAATTTATGTAAAAGCTTAAACTGTTGATAACTTGGCCATACGATCTCTGAATTTAGAAATTTCAGTTGCGTTGGAATCAGAAAAACGAGAGCTTCGCAATGGAATTGACCAGAATGGAAATGGAGCACTTTAGAAATTCAAGCAAATTTGAACATGGATAGAAATTCAAAAATAAAACTGACAGAGTGGAAAACCCAAAGTGAGAACTTCTCACTATTATTTTTGTACAATTATTTAAATTGTTTTGTAACTGCACATATGAACTGCTCCCCGTCGTCCACAGACCATGGACGACTTGTTTGTTTGATTGTATTATGAAAATTGACTGTGATGTATAAATGGACTGTATAAAATATATGAATAATAAAAATTTCATTTTTATTGTATATATGGGCTGAATAAAATATTCATGAGTTGAGATAAATATTCGATTACAAACCGGACGGTTTGTTTATGTACACCAATTTATCTGATATTGATTGAGAAGATAAATTTTACGCATCGCCCAACTGCACAAATAATAAACAGTATTTATTATTTGAAAACCCCACACAGGTATTGGGATGATATTTGACATACACTGATCCCAATAATTAGTGGTATGTCAATCGATTGGTTGACAGACAACATAAGCGTTATTTATTTATTTTTAATGCTTATACAGTTCTAGAATGCACTCTGGATGTTGTTTGAATTTTTAATGATTGCTTATCATTATTGTTGTATATATATGATGTTGAAATCCATATAAATAAAATTATGTGGTAATTGGTTAAGTCTGAATCTAGTTCAGAATGAACGAATATTTTAAATAATATTCAGTAAATATTGAAATGTGAAGCCGTGTTAAGTAGTTAAACGCCATTTTAACATGAACGGGATTTTCTGTCGATTTTATTCATTTTATAATGAATATCGAAAAGTGATTCAAAATCTGATATTTTGAAAATATTATCGTTTTAATATTGAAATGATATGGAAAATTAAAATTTGATTTAAATTTGAAAATCAAATTGAAATCGTTTTGAAATGAATTTAAAACGAGTATATATGGAATATTCAATTTTGATATGAATTGAAATAGAATTGAAGTCGATTTGAATTGGAATCGATTTGAAATGAATTTAAAATGAATTGAAATGGAATTAAAATCGATTTGAATTGAAATCGATTTGAAATGAATTTAAAATGAATTGAAATTGAATTGAAATCGATTTGAAATGAATTTAAAACGAATTTATTTTGGAATATTCAATTTTGATTTGAAGTTGAAATGGAAGTGGAAATTGTTTTTAAAACGAATTATAAAATTCCTTTTAAATGGAAATCGATGAAATATAAAATATATATATACATATATATTATAATAGCCTGAATAGAACGCGCCGCGCAGCGGCACTTCGCGAATTTCGACCATTAACTTCAAATGGACATTACGGGAGATCCGACCATCAGATTCTCCTAAACCGAAACCGTTGGGTTCGTATCGAAAAGAGCTTTCCAATGAATATTAGAGATTTGAAATATAACGGTTGGATTTGGAATTATTTCCAAATCAAATTTGGAAAAGGTCACTGTAAGTACACTTCGATGGCCGTTTATGGAAATCGACTGTATTGGCCTTGATAAAATTATTAAAGATATTAATAATTATAGTAAGATCATAAGAAATGATTTGGAAAGAATTGGGATAAAAAATTCCATTTTTGAGAAGATAAAAATAGATTTTTATCGAAATGAACTAGTTATGAACTAGAATTATAATCCAATTATTTTTAAATAAATAAATTGGATTTTAAATGGTTTTAAAAATAACCAGAATTTCCAATATATGAATTGGAATGGATTTGAATCGAAATTATCTTCGGAATACTTCGATATTGGATTTCGTGATTATACGGATAGAGGAATTTGAAAGATATATATATATCGTTATTCCAATACGATATTTATTGATTTCAGAAATTGATATTGAATATAAGCCGATATAATTTTTATTCAGAGCCTTGTGTTTAATATTGAATTGGATTTTTGGGTTTGTCGTGAATTGTGTTTTGAATGACACTGTTCTTAAACCCAGTTGAGAAAAGACATAAATCTTTTAATTAAGATTTAGTTTAGTTTACCAATTAATTAACATTTAATTGGATTGTTAATGGAATGTGAATTGGGTTTATTGTGAACTGTGTTTTAACGACATTCGTTCTTTAGCCCGATTCACAGTAAAATATAATTTGGAGTTTATAAATCTTTTAATTACGATTTAGGGGAAATTTCCAAAGAAAAGTTTTCTAGTTTAATAAAGTAAATTGGAATGGAATGGAATTCGATTCAGTAATAACCAAAGTGAACTCCTATGTAGGAAGGTTGTTACTATATATGGAATTTAAAAGGCGTTACCGTTATTCCATTTATATTATCGGTTGGATATGGAAGTTCATATCGATTATATATATTGATCTATTTTCCGTGAAGATTCCATTGTTAATGGAATGTGATTTTGGGTTTATCGTGAGCTGTGCTTTAACCCAGTTAAAGATAAGATTAATTTCTTAACTTTGAAGAAAATCATTAACTAATGATTTCTGGAAATTAAAACTGAATTAGAGTTTTAATGAATCTTTAAATAGATTGAAAGGTGAATTTGATAACTAAAATTATCAAATTTGAGAAATGATCGAGAATGGAGTACCACCAGTTTTACTCTAGGCGATAGTTAAATCTTTAATTAGTTTTGAATGTGAAATGGCAATTAAATTTACCGATAACACCGTGGTGTTAGATATGGAGTACTACCAGTTTTGCTCCATGGGATGAATAGGTTGGGATTGGGAAAGAAAACAAATGATTACTTCGGTAACGTTTGCTATTCCCGACTAGTTTAGAAAACCTTAATATAGTTTGAAAGGATATCTAAAGGAAGATTAAAGAATAAATTTAAAGAACTTATCTTTGACAAAATTAATGAAAACCTTTCCCAAAGTATAAGAATATTTGAATAAAGGAATATTCTGGATTAGAATGAGGCATATGTTGTGTTTTTATAGCACTTGTTTATTATATACGCGAGTCATTCAGAAAGACCGGGTTTATCCCATTCTGGATAACTGATTCAATGATATGACGAGGATGAACACGGTGGTTGAAGACCGGAGGTCTTCACATCATTTGGATGATTACTGATGTCTTGATTGGGCTGTACACACAAGACGAGGTAAAAAGTGGTGATCGTTCCAGACGTACTTGGAGATCGACCGGATATACGAGGACCTCTCTCCTGTATTGGACATATGGGACGAGGAATAAGGTGCCTCCGGTTTCGTTCAGACCCAGAGCGAACTTGTAAATGGATGTGTGTCTAACATCGGATTTCATTCTGTGTGATTGATAGACATCGTTTGCATAGCGTGAACTGCTTGTGTGGCATGCTGAGATGCAAATGATCAAGGCTTCTATTGGAAAGCAGAGTCTTGTGGTTGATGATCAAAGAACGGCTTTAATATAGCATAGCTTTGTGTAGCGTTAACTCATGAGCCTCGCACCCCGATGTGAACCAGAAATGGGAGAGGGCTTCAGGGAGGGCATGCATTTCTTTCTAGCTAGGAGTGGTGCCTAGGTTTTGCACGCCCAAGCGTTTTACTTATATGGATGATGGATAGCGAGGCACCTCGGATATATCGGCACTGCGGGGCCGATGGATGATATGGTCTTTATACAGACTAGACTTATGCCTCATAGGGTGGGGAAACGCATGTTCTGGCATTTTAATTCACCCTTTTCACTTCGGGTGGACCAGCCCTGACGATCCAAGGGTCACTCGAGCTCTGATCCTGAGGGGCGGGCTAGAGCATCTCAAAGCGGTAAAGACGATCCCTTGCCTTGGTTCATAGATGGAAATCCAAATTCCAATACGACATTTTGCGGTTTTGATTGTAGAGCCTAGTATGGCGACATAGTGGGATGGGGCACTATGCCGTCTATAATTGATACATTTATATTTGAAGTTGTTTTCATACACTTTGCACTATAATAGTATCAAAATTATTTGTTTTAAACGTACCAAACATGTTTGGCTATTATAAGGTAATAATATATCCTCCGGCTTGTGTTGCATTGTGTGATGGGACCTGAGTCTTATAATAGCTTCATTGTTCTTTATTTAGCATTGCGTTGTTGTTTTTATGCACCGGTATTCTTGGGAGGAAACCCGTTTCGTGTTATACGGCGTGGTCCCTTGATATACCTAACTTTAAAATCAGATTAATAATGTTTTAGTTCTCACACCAGTCGCATGACTGACCTGAACTTTATTGTTTTAACCTAAACTCTGGGTTCCCCTATTTTCCACACGGGCAGCTAGTAGTTTTGGTTTTGCAGATTTATATTCACAGGATCCTGGTTTACAGCTGGAATGATATTCAGAAAGCTCTGTATCCGTATATTCCTTTCAGTTGTGTTTTGTATTATTTTTCCGCTGCATTGTAATTTGTAAATCTCTGATATTTTTATTCTGTATATTATTCATGTACACTCGTGAATATTATTATATTCTGATGAAATTGTTGTAATAAGCAATGAAATGTTCTTCTGTTTGTGCTCTGATTTGTCATGTTCTCAAAGCAATCCGGGCTTTCCTTCACAGGAAAGTTCGGGTCGTCTCATTTGGTATCAGAGCTTTGGTTTACAGAGCTCAAGAACAAGATACATTAGAACCAAACGAAAGAATTTATCAGAGATTGGATTAGTAATTTCCAATGGGAATGACTTGTTAGAGATGGGATCAGTAGTATCCTAGAATGAGTCGGAAGAGTGTTGTTTTTCAAATAAAAATGAAAACAAACTTTGTTTTGAAAATTCAAATCTTATTATACGTAGTTGAATATTTATTTTATATTGAATTTGGACAATCAGGTATATAGATATTTAAATATACGTCTGATCCACGTGTATTGAATCCTCAAATATACTGGATAGATATAGAATCACCCTCTAGTCGCCCAGAGATGATTCTGATGAATGTAACTACATCATCAGAATTTATGTTCGAGTTTCGAAAGTGAATTATCTACATATGACCATTTGACTGGTGTGAGAACCAAGACTAGATAGGGCTATTGTTGTAAATTGGCATCAAAAACATGATTTTCTGTACATATGTCAAAATTATGAATTTGAAACGTTAATTCACTAATTGATTGATGGTTGTGTTGTATGATTATTTGTTAACCAATAAAACCATTATGTGAATGAGCGGTAAATATAACCAAATTGTGTTGAATATTGCAAATTGTTTAAAATTGCATGCATATACATGTATATACATTGAACAGGTCATAGCAGGGAAGCTAAGCAGAGGAATAAAATTGTATGCCCGACAAATAGGTACATGTTTACAAATTTATTGGGTTTGGATGATTTTATGAGCCGATTGGCTAGTCGCTTGGCTTTTTCTTTTTCTTTTTGAGATGCAAGGGCCTGTGTGGCGGTTTGGGGATTTTCCCGATGCTCCCCATACAAAGGAGGTTATGGCGGATTTTTTCGAAAATTTAGAGTGTTAGCCAAATTTTTGAAGAATTAGAAATTCTTAGAAACTAAAAAGTTGAAGAATGAACGCCAGAATGGAAGTTGAGTTGGTTAGTTAAACAACTTTCAGCTC
>JASFAX010003075.1:15000-17500 GCA_030737875.1 Allium sativum
TTTAGCCTAATATGACCCCGGTAGTCCAAAGTGTCTCTGCTACGTAGGTAAATCCGACCACATTTTTTTTTGTGGTTTTACCATGTAGTCACTGGGTTTTTGAGTGATCCGCATGTGTTTTCCGAATCTGGCACTTTGCCAAGTGCCAAATCTGGTACTTTGGCAAATCTGGTACTTTGCCAAATCCAAGGCGTGCCAAGCCCGATGCGCACACGTGAAAATTCAATGTTTCACCGTGTTTTTCAGCCTGGTACTTTGGCAAACCTGGTACTTTGCCAAGTGCCAAATCTGGTACTTTGCCAAATCCAAGCTGTGCCAAGCCCGATGCGCACACGTGAAAATCTAACGTTTCACCGTGTTTTTCACCATTTTTTGAGTGCCAAATCTGGTACTTTGGCAAATGTGGTACTTTGCCAAATCCAAGGCGTGCGGAGCCCGATTAGCACACGCGAAAATTCGATGTTTCACCGTGTTTTTTAGCCTGGTACTTTGGCAAACCTGGTACTTTGCCAAATGGCAAATCTGGTACTTTGCCAAATCCAAGGCGTGCCAAGCCCGATTAGCACACGTGAAAATTCAATGTTTCACCGTGTTTTTCAGCTTGCTACTTTGGCAAACCTGGTACTTTGCCAAGTGCCAAATCTGGTACTTTGCCAAATCCAAGGCGTGCGGAGCCCGATTAGCACACGTGAAAAATCAATGTTTCACCGTGTTTTTAAGCCCTTTTTGAGTGCCAAAATCTGGTACTTTGGCAAATCTGGTACTTTGCCAAATCCAAGGCGTGCCAAGCCCGATGCGCACACGTGAAAATTCAATGTTTCACCGTGTTTTTCAGCCTGGTACTTTGGCAAACCTGGTACTTTGCCAAGTGCCAAATCTGGTACTTTGCCAAGTGCCAAATCGTGCGGAGCCCGATTAGCACACGTGAAAATTCAATGTTTCACCGTGTTTTTCAGCCTGGTACTTTGGCAAACCTGGTACTTTGCCAAGTGCCAAATCTGGTACTTTGCCAAATCCAAGGCGTGCGGAGCCCGATTAGCACACGTGAAAATTCAATGTTTCACCGTGTTTTTAAGCCCTTTTTGAGTGCCAAATCTGGTACTTTGCAAAGTGCCAAATCTGGTACTTTGCCAAACCTGGTACTTTGCCAAAACCAAGCCGTGCCGAGCCCGATGCGCACACGTGAAAATCCAATGTTTTACCATGTTTTTCAGTCTTTTTTGAGTGCCAAAATCTGGTACTTTGGCAAATTTGGTACTTTGCCAAATCCAAGGCGTGCCGAGCCCGATTAGCACACGCGAAAATTCGATGTTTCACCGTGTTTTTCAGCCTGGTACTTTGGCAAACCTGGTACTTTGCCAAGTGCCAAATCTGGTACTTTGCCAAATCCAAGGCGTGCCAAGCCCGATGAGCACACGTAAAAATTCAATGTTTCACCATGTTTTTAAGCCTTTTTTGAGTGCCAAATCTGGTACTTTGCAAAGTGTCGAATCTGGTACTTTGCCAAACCTGGTACTTTGCCAAAACCAAGCCGTGCCGAGCCCGATGCGCACACGTGAAAATCCAATGTTTCACCGTGTTTTTCACTATTTTTTGAGTGCCAAATCTGGTACTTTGGCAAATTTGGTACTTTGCCAAATCCAAGGCGTGCCGAGCCCGATTAGCACACGCGAAAATTCGATGTTTCACCGTGTTTTTCAGCCTGGTACTTTGGCAAGCCTGGTACTTTGCCAAGTGCCAAATCTGGTACTTTGCCAAATCCAAGGCGTGCCAAGCCCGATGAGCACACGTAAAAATTCAATGTTTCACCATGTTTTTAAGCCTTTTTTGAGTGCCAAATCTGGTACTTTGCAAAGTGCCGAATCTGGTACTTTGCCAAACCTGGTACTTTGCCAAAACCAAGCCGTGCCGAGCCCGATGCGCACACGTGAAAATCCATTGTTTCACCGTGTTTTTCACTATTTTTTGAGTGCCAAATCTGGTACTTTGACAAATCCAAGGCGTGCCAAGCCCGATGCGCACACGTCGAAATCCAATGTTTCACCGTGTTTTTCAGCCTTGTACTTTGTCAAACCTGGTACTTTGTCAAGTGCTAAATCTGGTAATTCGCCAAATCCAAGTCGTGCCAAGCCCGATGAGCACACGTGAAAATCCAATGTTTCACCGTGTTTTCAAGCCTTTTTTGAGTGCCAAACCTGGTACTTTGCCAAATCTTGTACTTCGGTAAATCTGGTAATTTGCCAAATCCAAGACGTGCCAAGCCCGATGCGCACACGTGAACACCATTAACTCGAACACCTTCTTTACCAGAAAGCTGGTCAACCGATCGCGTTGTAGCGCCTCGGCGCGGAGGTTTCGTAAATTTCACGGGTAAATGTTTGAAATTCCATAGGCTTAGATTTCAGTGTCAGCGCACGTTACAGCTTGCTTTTCGCCTGGTCCGCTCTTCCAATATAAAATCCAGGCACAATGGGCTTTTCTTATAAGTCCACGGAATTAT
>JASFAX010003075.1:25000-27500 GCA_030737875.1 Allium sativum
AACCAAAGATTCTCGTAATCGCCCATGTTTCTGCTTGATACGTCCAATTTTCGAAAAAACTGGGAAATCTCGCCAGAACCGAACTTTCCCATGAGCGGCCACGTTTCACCAGGGTTTCTGCTTGATACGTCCTACTTTCGAAAAAACCGGAAAAATCCAACTAAAACCAAGCTTTCCTGTAATTGCCCACATTTCAGCATGGTTCTAGCTAGATTTGGCCAGTTTTCGGAAAAACTGGTGAAATCCAACCAAAACCAAACTTTTCCGAGATATCGCCCACGTTTCAGCATGGTTTCTTCCTGATCAGTCCCGTTTTCGAGAAAATAGGAAAATCTCGCGGAAACCAAAGATTCCCGTAATCGCCCATGTTTCTGCTTGATACGTCCAGTTTTCGAAAAAACTGGGAAATCTTGCCAGAACCGAACTTTCCCATGAGCGGCCACGTTTCACCAGGGTTTCCGCTTGATACGTCCTATTTTCGAAAAAACCGGAAAAATCCAGCCAAAACCAAGCTTTCCTGTAATTGCCCACATTTCAGCATGGTTCTAGCTAGATTTGGCCAGTTTTCGGAAAAACAGGTGAAATCCAACCAAAACCAAACTTTTCCGAGATCGCAACAAAAATAATTTTAAAAATATTTTTAAAAAATTTGGGGAGGGCACTTCCATCGAAAACATTTTCAAAAAAATTTTTTTTTAAATTTTTTTTTTTTAAATATTTAAAAATTAATATTTTTAAATATTTAAAAAAAAAAAAAATTTCTCCGAAAAATCCACACAAAAAAAATTTGTTGATCGACCAATGTTTCAGCTTGCGTTTTGCCTGATCCATTTTGGTCGATCCTTCCCCTTCCTCCTCCTCCTCACCCTCCCCCCCCAATATAGGAATATATGGAATTTAGCCTAATATGACCCCGGTAGTCCAAAGTGTCTCTGCTACGTAGGTAAATCCGACCACATTTTTTTTTGTGGTTTTACCATGTAGTCACTGGGTTTTTGAGTGATCCGCATGTGTTTTCCGAATCTGGCACTTTGCCAAGTGCCAAATCTGGTACTTTGGCAAATCTGGTACTTTGCCAAATCCAAGGCGTGCCAAGCCCGATGCGCACACGTGAAAATTCAATGTTTCACCGTGTTTTTCAGCCTGGTACTTTGGCAAACCTGGTACTTTGCCAAGTGCCAAATCTGGTACTTTGCCAAATCCAAGCTGTGCCAAGCCCGATGCGCACACGTGAAAATCTAACGTTTCACCGTGTTTTTCACCATTTTTTGAGTGCCAAATCTGGTACTTTGGCAAATGTGGTACTTTGCCAAATCCAAGGCGTGCGGAGCCCGATTAGCACACGCGAAAATTCGATGTTTCACCGTGTTTTTTAGCCTGGTACTTTGGCAAACCTGGTACTTTGCCAAATGGCAAATCTGGTACTTTGCCAAATCCAAGGCGTGCCAAGCCCGATTAGCACACGTGAAAATTCAATGTTTCACCGTGTTTTTCAGCTTGCTACTTTGGCAAACCTGGTACTTTGCCAAGTGCCAAATCTGGTACTTTGCCAAATCCAAGGCGTGCGGAGCCCGATTAGCACACGTGAAAAATCAATGTTTCACCGTGTTTTTAAGCCCTTTTTGAGTGCCAAAATCTGGTACTTTGGCAAATCTGGTACTTTGGCAAATCTGGTACTTTGCCAAATCCAAGGCGTGCCAAGCCCGATGCGCACACGTGAAAATTCAATGTTTCACCGTGTTTTTCAGCCTGGTACTTTGGCAAACCTGGTACTTTGCCAAGTGCCAAATCTGGTACTTTGCCAAGTGCCAAATCGTGCGGAGCCCGATTAGCACACGTGAAAATTCAATGTTTCACCGTGTTTTTCAGCCTGGTACTTTGGCAAACCTGGTACTTTGCCAAGTGCCAAATCTGGTACTTTGCCAAATCCAAGGCGTGCGGAGCCCGATTAGCACACGTGAAAATTCAATGTTTCACCGTGTTTTTAAGCCCTTTTTGAGTGCCAAATCTGGTACTTTGCAAAGTGCCAAATCTGGTACTTTGCCAAACCTGGTACTTTGCCAAAACCAAGCCGTGCCGAGCCCGATGCGCACACGTGAAAATCCAATGTTTTACCATGTTTTTCAGTCTTTTTTGAGTGCCAAAATCTGGTACTTTGGCAAATTTGGTACTTTGCCAAATCCAAGGCGTGCCGAGCCCGATTAGCACACGCGAAAATTCGATGTTTCACCGTGTTTTTCAGCCTGGTACTTTGGCAAACCTGGTACTTTGCCAAGTGCCAAATCTGGTACTTTGCCAAATCCAAGGCGTGCCAAGCCCGATGAGCACACGTAAAAATTCAATGTTTCACCATGTTTTTAAGCCTTTTTTGAGTGCCAAATCTGGTACTTTGCAAAGTGTCGAATCTGGTACTTTGCCAAACCTGGTACTTTGCCAAAACCAAGCCGTGCCGAGCCCGATGCGCACACGTGAAAATCCAATGTTTCACCGTGTTTTTCAC
>JASFAX010003076.1:0-43678 GCA_030737875.1 Allium sativum
GATATACAACTTTATATGTTAGATCCATGTGCCTTTATGATAGATCTAATTTGCAAGTTCACCACAACAGGCCAAGTTTAACTTGTATAGTTTTATGTAAATTCATATGCCTGTGGTTCATGTTGCATAGATCAAATTTTCAAGTTCATAGTTAAAAGTATATTGTTCTATGCCAAATCCATGTGACATATGTGTAGTTAGATCCATACTTTTGAATGGTGTTGGAATGTTGCAAAGTTCCTCTTTTCCCTTTTTGTTTTATAAGTTAGGCTAAAATATCGAGCCTAACATTCTATGTAATTTTGCGAACGTACAACGGAGGTAACGTTGGGGAAAACATGAAATTACATGCAATTGGCATGTTTGACACATAAGCATGATAAGTTGCATGAAAATTGTATAATCTATATACCTAAAATTTTGAACGTGATTTAGAAGAAAAGTGGGCCATGACAATAGTTGATTTATAATTTACATATAAATATGTAGGATAAACATGAAATTACATGGCATAGATTGGTTCATGAAATGGTATATTTAGTATACCATTAATTGTGAGCATAATTAAAAGGGTAATTATTGCATAATTAAATTGGGAATAATTTACATATGTAATTTGTCATAAATAAGAAATATGTAAATTTAGAAAATTCGAATATGCCTAACCCGAGGTTAGACTGAGTTATGGTGTAAAACTGCCCGTAACCGACCGGCACATCCAGTGACCACAACAATACCTGTCTAATGTGGGTGGTTAGTGCATTGAGCCCAAAAAGGACCCGAGGTTAGACTGAGTTGTGGTGTAAAACTGCTCGGAACCGACCGACACATCTAGTGACCACAACAATACCGGTCTAATGTGAGTGATTGGTGCTTTAATAAAGCTAAGTCAAGATTGGTAGGGTTAAGTCAATTAAGGAAACACTTAACCAATTCAACATGTTAACTAAACTGATGGGTGGGGTTAAGTAAATTTAGAACACTTAACCGTTATAACATGTTAATTAGACAAGTGGGTGACATTAAATAAATTTACAACACTTAACCGTTATAACATGTTAATTAGACAAGTGGGTGAGGTTAAGTAAATTTAGAACACTTAACCATTATAACATGTTAATTAGACAAGTGGGTGAGGTTAAGTAAATTTAGAACACTTAACCATTATAACATGTTAATTAGACAAGTGGGTGAGGTTAAGTAAATTTAGAACACTTAACCATTATAACATGTTAATTAGACAAGTAGGTGAGGTTAAGTAAATTTAGAAACAGTTAACCAATATAACTTGATTTATGGAAAGGTTAAGTTAAAATAAGAGGGAAACACTTAACCAATATAACTTGATTTGTAGTATGGTTAAGTTAACATAAGAAGGCAACACTTAACCAATGTAACATGACACGTAGGTGGGTTAAGTTAACTTGAATTGATTGATGACACTTAACCAATACAACAAGATAAATACGTAGGGTTAAGTTAACAAGAAACAATTGACCAATATATCTTGATGAACGAATGGAGTTAAATTAATGGGAAACACTTAACCGATCCAACATGATAAGTTAGGAGGGTCAAGTTAATAAGAAATGCTTAACTAATATGACATGATGAATGAGTGGGTTAAGTTAACATGAGCGGAGAACACTTAACTAATATGGCGTAATGTGCGGGAAGGTTAAGTACATATCGGATTGGTGGGTAACATTAGAAAATATAGGCCCACAAAACTTAACCATTAAATAAACATGCTTGAATCAGTGGAAGGGTTAAGTACATATCGGGTTGGTGGGTAATATTAGTAAATATAGGCCCACAAAACTTAACCATTAAATAAACATGCTTAAATCATTGGAAAGGTTAAGTACGTATCGGGTTGGTGGGTAATATTAGTAAATATAGGCCCACAAAACTTAACTATTAAATAAACATCCTTGAATCGATGGAGGGTTAATACATCTCGTGTAGGTGGGTAATATTAGTACATATAGGCCCACAAAACTTAATTGTTTATTAAAAATGCTTGAATCGATGGGAGGGTTAAGTACATATCGGGTTGGTGGGTAATATTAGTAAATATAGGCCCACAAACTTAACCAACAGGAAATCCTAATAACGAGACCCATTTCAGTAGTAACCCACATGGATGTATCACGGTACCCTGAACTAGGCAGGGTAGGGCATGATTACTGAGCTGATAATAAGCTGTCAAAGCAGCGGAAGGGGGTACGTCAGTGTAGGTTCTAACGGTTTACGGGCGTGCACGTACTTCGGAGTAGGAAAAATCAGGCACTGGGTACCAGTAGTTATACACTATGCATCTTGAATCGTGTCAGGTTGCTATCATAAGAATTGATACACCTTATGGTGGGACCAGCACAGGGGATCTACATGCAAGAGACGGTCGATTGACACAGACAAATGGAACATGAATACAAGTAGGGAGCTGATCGATAGGGTAGTAAGGGTACTTCTAACATGTTCATGGAAATTAGGCTGATTGAGGTGGAATCCTCACGATAGATGTACACCTGAAGGCTACCACAATTACGGGGGTTGGGATAACGATTATCATTTTATACAGATTACTATTTGGGACACTAGTTAGGCGGTGCAGAGATAAATATAGAAATCAGATTAACAGGGTAGTAGCGAAGCAGAGAAAAAGTAGAAGCGCATTCAGTTCACCTTGCACTTATCTTGTCTTTAGTTACCTTGTTTTTATGGTATTGTCCTATTTTTGGTTTATTCATGTCATGATCCTTTATCTTGTTTGCATGTTGAAAGATCACTGGACTTACCAGACTTATGTCTGACCTAGTTTTTTTTTCGCCTCTTTTCTTCCGTTCCACCCCCCCCCCCCCCCCCACCAGGTAGTCAAAGAGGGAATAACTCAGCCTAACTTGGACCTCTTCTCTTTCCAAGCTTGAAGATTAGTTGGTGTATCACTTTGGACTCTCTCTCTTCCACTGCTATGGCTGGTTCATGCTTTATCGGGGAATATCATTGTTTTTATGCTTCTTTTATTCTTGTAAGTTAAAAAAATCAAGACAGAAGTTCTATGTATTACTTGAGACAACTGTTTTAAAAGCTTGACTGAACCACATTATTAATAAAATGACTTTATTTTCCGCTATTTTATTTGTCTGTCTTGTAATTTATCTGCATCTTTTACCTATAATGCTCCACTGAAGTTAAGGCATTCCCTTTGTGAGTGACCTTAACGGAGGTGGGTGTTTCAAAAATAGATCAATATATATAATCGATATCAATTTCCGTATTCGACTAATAATATAAATGGAATAATGATAAAGCCTTTTAAATTCCATATATATTAACATTCTTCCTTCAAAGAAGCTCATTTCGATTATTTTCAAATCGACTTCCATTCAATTCCAATTTAATATATTA
Source organism: Allium sativum (assembly GCA_030737875.1). NCBI lineage: Eukaryota > Viridiplantae > Streptophyta > Magnoliopsida > Asparagales > Amaryllidaceae > Allium > Allium sativum. Next base: position 3,412 of record JASFAX010003076.1, read on the forward strand.
AATTGGAAATACTTTAATTTGGAAAATTCCGTTAAATTTTAATAAAAAGATTTATAAATTCCAAATTAGTTTTCATGGTAAATCGGGTTAAAGAACGAATGTCGTTAAAAACACAGTTCACGATAAACCCAATTCACATTCTATTTTATTCCAATTAAATGTTAATTAACTGGAAACTCTAATAATCGTTATTTAAGACACCGTTCACGACAAACCCAAAATTCAGTTCTTTTATTCATTTCCAATTAAATATTAATTAATTGGAAAACTTCACTAAATCTTAATTAAAAGATTTATTCTTTTTCTCAACTAGGTTTAAAAACAGTGTTAATAAAGACACCATTCATGACAAACCCGAAATCCAATTCAATATTAATTACAAGGCTCTGAATAGAAATTATATCGGCTTATATTAAATATCAAATTCTGAAATCAACAAATATCGTATTGGGAATAATGATATATATATCTTCCAAATTCCTCCACAATATCCGTATAATCACGGGATCCAATATTGAAATATTTCAAAGATAATTACGATTCAAATCCATTCCAATTCGTATATCGGAAATTCTGGTTATTTTTAAAACCATTTCAAATCCAATTTATTTATTTAAAAATGTTGAATTATAATTCTATTTCACAACTAGTTCATTTTGATAAAAATATATTTTTATCTTTACAAACGTGGAATGTTTCACCCAAATTCTTTTCAAATCATTTATCATGATTTTACACGAATTATTAATATTATTAGTAATTTTATCAAGGCCCATACAGTCGATTTCCATAAACGGTCATCGAAATGCACTTACACCGACCTTTTCCAAATTTGATTTGGGCATAACACCAAATCCAACCGTTAGATTTCAAATCTCTTGTATTCATTGGAAAGCTCTTTTCGATACGAACCAAATAGTTCTGATTTTAGGAGAATCCGATGGTCGAATCTCCCGTAATATCAATTTGAAGTCAATGGTCGAAATTCACGAACTACCGCAGCGGGGCGCGATCTATTCAGGCCATTAAATATATATAATATAAATATTATATATATTTTGTCGATTTCCATTTAAAACGTATTTTATAAATTCTTTTTAAAATGATTCTAACTTCATGTTCGATTTTAAATCAAAATTGAATTTTCCTTATCATTATAATATATAAAAGATAATATTTTCAAAATATCAGATTTGGAAATCCTTTCCTTTTCGATATTCATTACAAAGATGAATAAAATCGATATAAATATCGTTCACATCAAAGTGGCATAAATCTAATCAGCACGGCTTCATATATTTCAATATTTTCGTGTCCATCCCAAATTGGATATCAAAATCATATTTTGATCCATTACCAAATATTATTTTTAAAATATTCCTTATTTTAAAATATTCATTATTTTAAAATGTTTGTTCTTTCTGAATTGGAATCAGACACGGTCAATTACCATATAATTTTATTTATATTGATTTCATACACACATGTACATAACAATAATCAAACATAGTCAACCATCATCCAGAGTGCATTACACAACTGCATAAGCGTTAAATATAAATAATTAATGCTTACAGCGGCCTGTCAATCAATCTATTGACATACAACTAAATATAGGGATTAGTGTATGTCTAATATCGTCCCAATACCCGTGTGAGGTTTTCAAACAACAAACACTGATTATTATTTGTGCAGCTGGGCGATGTGTAAAATATATCGTCCCAATCCATAGCAATCAAATGTGTGTACATAAACAAATCATCAGATTTGTAAATGAATATTTATTTTATTCATATACACGTTAAAAATTAAATTTTTAACTATAAAATATTTATTTCAACTCATGTATATTTTATACAGTTCATTTATATAATAAAAATGATATTTTTATTGTTGTAACATTTTTAGAAAAAATCCTGCATCATAACGGCGCGATACTAGAACGGGAATAAGGTCCATCCTTATCCCTCGCCTAATAATGGCTCGTGCCATATACAAACCAAATTCTAATCAATTCATTTCATTTCCCATACCAAATTCAAACAAATAAACCAATCCACCTAACAAACATGGTTTCAAACAAAGGTTTCGGGTGCTACTAAGCACTGTCTGCATCCTAGTATATATATTTAATTAGAAAATAATTTAGAGTGAGAAGTTATCACCTTTGGGATCCACTCCTCCATTCTTTATTTCTGAACGGTTCAGATTTAGATTTGTTTTCCACCAGTTCCATTGCAATTTGTTTCACATGATTTTTATATTAAAAATCACAATTTTAAAACGAAGTTATTTAAATAAAAATCATATTGTTAAACCGCTACTATACAAAAATTATATTTTTATACCGTTGCTTCTTGTATGAAAAACCTAATATTTATATTGCCATTCATATTACAAAAATCGAATTTTTATGTTTTTTTTAAAATCTCATCTTTATTTTCTAAAAATATCTTCTTTTATATTTTTAATAATCTCTTCTTTATATTTTTAATAATGTCTTCTTTAAATTTTTAAAAATTTCTTCTTTATATTTTTAAAAATTTCTTCTTTATATTTTTAGAAATCTTTTCTTTATATTTAAAAAAAATCTCTTCTTTATATTTTTAAAAATCTCTTCTTTATATTTAAAAAAAATCTCTTCTTTATATTTTTAATAATCTCTTCTTTATATTTTTAAAAATCTCTTCTTTATATTTTAAAAAATCTCTTTCTCTTCTCTATATTTTTAAAATTTCTTCTTTATATTTTTAAGAATCTCTTCTTTAAATAAAAATCACATCTTTCTTTAAATAAAAATCAAATCTTTCTTTAAATAAAATTAAATTTTTCTAGCTACTAAATATATAAAGATCACATTTTAACTATTTTTAAAATCAATACTTTTAACGCAAGGTTATCTATATTTTAAAACCAATATTTTATTTTCAAAATCAATGTTATTTAATTTTAAAAAATAATGCTATTTTTATTTTCAAAAATATTGTATGTTTACATTTTTAAAACAATGTATATTTATAAATAAAAAACCAAATTTTTATTTATAATGCTATTAAAAAAATCATATTTTATTTTAAGTAGTTTATATATAAATTCAGATTTTTTTTAAAACAATTATATAGTAGTAAAAACTACCTTCCACTGTTAAACTGTAATCCATTTGCTCCAATCTGAAATCGCGTCACCACCACTGCACAGGCCGTCGGCCATTGATCCACCACCTCAGCGAGAAGCGCGCCAACGTCCTCCACCACCGCCTGCATCCTTGTCAAACTCGAAGGGCCCCACACTGCTAAAACCTCCCACGAACGACGTGGTTTTGAGCCTCAAAATCGAGCAATATACGAACTGAAAAATCATCTTCCTGGTATGAAATGGAAGATCTTGGAGAGCTCTTCCATTTCGATTATTAAGTTTTTGAAATTGGATTGCAGATTGGAAGAGAATTGGGCTCGAAATTTTGAGCAAGTTCCGCCATTGAATTGGTTTAGAGAGTGGCGGGATTTTGGGAAAAGGAATTAGGGTTGGAAATTCCTGATTGGCCCTTTTATATTTATTTTTATTTATTTAATTCTAAAGATCTTGGTTTTCACATCCAAGCTCCAAGTCAAACCCAACGATTGTCGTCCCCAGCTAATTACCCTCATTCCGAACACAATGGGATATGTTTCGTAAGCCAATTCGACTGTTATGATCAGTTTTCATCAAAATTAAAATATACATCAATATATATTTAATTTGAATGCACATTTTAATTTACCGGGGCCACATACGAACTCCAAAAATTCCAAAAAAATAAATCTAGCTATGTTTTGACAATACGATCCTATCAAAACTAATTTCATCGAATTTGGAGACTGTTTGAAAAATGGTCATTTTCTGGTCGATCCAATTCAAATTTAAATTACCAAACACATTTAAATTTACTAAGCTCACATATTAATTCCAAAAATTATGAAAATTGGAATCTAGCAATAATTAGACAATCCGAATCCAACAAAAGTGGTCTCATCAAAAACGGAGGTCGTTTGCAAAATCGCTATTTTTAAGGGCTATATATTATATAAATTCCATAGCGACTATTCTGAATCTTCAACTGGGCATAAATTTTTATTCCCATTTTGAAATCTGGATTTTTCATATTCATTGGAAAGATATTTTCAAACATATTCAAATATTTTTGGTTTTACTAAATCCGGTTTATTTTGAATCCTGTACATTCGTTTGAAATTTGAAATCGAATTTTCAAACTACCGTGCCATTTCAGGCTCGTTATATAATTAAAATAAATATTTATATTCTAACTTCGATTTAAATAAACTTATATGTTCTAATTCTATTCAAAATAAATTTCTAGTCATTATTATTTAAAATAAATCATTTTAAATATTCAAAAATCATTAAAATAGCCAAAATAAAAAATTTAAATTGGTTCTGATTTTCCGGGTTGTTACAATCTCCCCCACTTAAAATCTTTTCATCCTCGAAAAGGAACGAAGATGGAAGTTGTTTAACTAACCAACTCAACTTTCAGGTTGGCTTTCATTTTTCAACTTTTCAATTTCTAAGAATTTTCCAATTCTTCAAAAATTTGGCTAACACCCTAAATTTTTGAAAAAATTCGCCATAACCTCCTTTATACGGGGAGACATTTAAAACCGCAACTAGCCACGCCAGGCCCTCATCATCCAAAAGGAAAAAGTAAAAGCCAATTGGCTTATAAAATCATCCAAACCCAATAAATTAGTAAACATGTACTTATTTGTCGAGCATACAATTTTATTCCTCTTCTCTAGCCTCCTTTGTTATGACCTGTTCAATGTATATACATCTATATGCATGCAATTCCAAACAAATTTCAATTCAGTTCAATATTTTGTTCAATTGGGCTTAATGGTTCAAAATTTTAATTAATCAAACCAATAATCAAACAACACAACTAGCAATCAATTCGTTATTTAGCTTTTCAAATGCATAACTTTATATATACTCAAAATCATGTTTTTGATGCCAATTCACAACAATATATTCTGACTATATTTTGGTTCTCACACCAGTCAATTGGAAATATATAGACGTCCCACTTTCGAAGTTCAAAAATAAATGCTGATGATGACACGTCAACTATCAGAATTATGCCCGGGTGACTAGAGTGTAACTCTATATCCATCCAGTATATTTGAGAGTTCAAATACATATGGATCAGACGTATATTAAAATCTCCATATATTCGATGGTCCAATTCAATTTAAAATAAAATATTCAAATACGTATGATGAGATTTAAATTTTCAAAAGAAAATTTGTTTCTCATTTTTATTTTTAAAACACTACTCTTCACACTCGTTCCAGGATATACTGATCCTAGCTCCAATGAGTCATTCTCAATGGATATTACTAATCCAATCTCTGATGAATTTTTCGTTCGGTTCTAACATGTCTTGTTCTCAAGCTCTGTAAACCAAAGCTCTGATACCAAACTATGACGACCCGAACTTCCCCGGTCTTCGAAGAGAAGAGAAAGCCCGGATTGAGTTGAGAACACGACAAATCAGAACACAAACAGGAGAACATTTCATTGCTTATTACAACAATTTACATCAGAGTACAAGAATATACAGAGTATGAATAAATATTATACATCAAAAAAATATCAGAGATTTAAATTACAATGCAGTGGAAAAATAATTCATCACAACTGAAACAAATACATGGATATAGAGCTTTCCGAATATATCTCCAGGTGTAAACGAGGATCCTGTAAGATTAAATCTACAAACCTAAAACTACTAGCTGCCCGTGTGGAAAACAGGGGCACCAGAGTTTAGGTTAAAACAATAAACTCTAGGTGATCAGTCATGTGACTGGTGTGAGAACTAAAACAGTTATTAAATCTTTACTTTAAAAATAAAGTAAATCAAGGGACCACGCCGTATAACATGGAGCGGGTTTCCTCCTAAGAATACTAGTGCATAAAACAAACAACGCAATGTTTTTTGGAAAAATGAAGCTATTATAAGACCCAGGTCCCATCAATGCAACATAAGCCAGAGGATAGGATTTTCCCTTATAATAGCCAAACATGCTTGGTACATTTAAAACAAATCATTTGATTCTATTATAAGTGCATAGTGTATAAAACAAACTTCAAATATAAAAGTATCAATCATAGACGGCATGGGTACCATATATCATGTCGCCAATACTAGGCTCTACAATCAAAACCGAAATGTTACGTATTGGAAGTTGGATTTCCATCTGTGAACCAAGGCAAAGGGATCATCCTGTGCTAATTCGAGACATTCTAGCCTTCCATGTCTCAGGCTACAATCGCAATTGCACCTTGGATCTTCAGGGTTGGTCCTCTCTTACGTTTGAGGATTGGTAATTCCTAACCAAAGCGTTTTCCCGCCCTATGGGCCGTAAATGAGCCAGATGACTCAATATCCATCAGCTCCATAGTAACCAATATATCCAAGGTGCCTCGCAATCCAACAACCACATGCGTAAAAATGTCTGGGCTTCATGCCGTGACACCACTCCTAGCTAGAAAGAAACTCATGTCCTCCCTGCAGTCCGCTCCCGTTTCTGGATCACACAGGGGTGTGAGGCTCGCGAATTAACGCTATACACAAAGCTATGATATATTAAAGTCGTGCTTTGATTATCAACCACAAGACTCTGCTTTTCAATAGAAGCCTTGATCATTTGCATCTCAGCATGCCGCACAGGCAATTCACGCCATGCGACTGATGTCTATCGATATATAACCTCTGAGCTCGTATGTCTCATAGAAGCGCATTAAGCAAGAGAATAAATTCTCCGCCACCAGACAGATATAAATTTAATAGAGATCAATCAACACAGAATAAAATTCTGTGTCAGATACACATCCATTTACAAGTTCGTTCTGGGTCTGAACGAAACCGGAGGCACCTTATTCCTCGTCCCATATGTCCAATACAGGAGAGAGGTCCTCGCATATCCGGTCGATCTTCAATTACGTCTGGACGATCACCACTTATTACCTTGCCTTGGGTGTACAGCCCAATCAAGACATCATTAATCATCCAAACGATGCGAAGACCTCCGATCTTCAACCACCGTCTTCATCTTCGACTTATCGTCGAATCAGTTATTCAGAATGGGTATAAACCCGGCATTTTCGAATAACTCGCGTATATTATAAATAATTGCTATAAAACACAGCATACGCCTCATTCCAATTCTGAATATTCTTTTATTTAAATATTCATAGCCTTTAGAGAAGGTTCCCATTAATTTTATCAAAGATAAATTCTTTAAATTTATTTTTTAATCTTCCTTTGGATATTAATTCAAACCAAATTAAGGTTTATCCAAACTAGTCGGGATTAGAGATCCTTACCGAAGTACTCATTTATTTTATTTCCTAATCCCAATCTATTCATCCCATGGAGAAAAACTGGTAATACTCCATATCTAACACCACGGTGTTATCGGTAAATTTAATTATCATTTCACGTTCAAATCTAATTAAAGATTTAACTATCGCTAGGAGCAAAACTGGTGATACTCCATTCTCGGTCATTTCCCAAATTTGATAATTTAAATTACCAATTCCCATTTCAATCTAATTAAATATTCATTAAAACTCCACTTAGTTTTAATCTTCCCAAAAATCAATATTAATGATTATTTAACTTTGGAAACACAAACATGCTGCATCGACAATCTACACCGTACTATTAATTTCTGCTGATATATAACCTATATGTTTGTACGTCTTAGAGAAGGGTGTTAAGCAAGAGAATAAATTCTCTACCCCCAAACAGATATATATTTAGCAGAGATCAACCATATAGTTCGAAATACAATGTTAGACATGTAATTCTATCTTTAACTAGGTTAAAGAACTAATGTTATTTAAAACACAGTTCATGATAAACCCGAATCACATTCCATTAATTATGGAATATTCACGGAAAACAAATCAATATCAATTTACGTATCCGACTAATAATATACATGGAATAACGACAAAGCCTTTTAAATTCCATATATATTAACAGTCTTCCCCCACAGAAGCTCATTTCGATTATTTTCAAATCGAATTCCATTCAATTCCAATTTAATATATCAAATTGGAAAACTTTACTTTGGAAAATTCCCGTAAAATCTTAATAAAAATATTTATAAATTCCAAATCACTTTTCACAGTAAATCAGGTTAAAGAACAAATGTCGTTAAAAACACAGTTCACGATAAACCCAATTCACATTCCATTTTATTCCAATTAAACGTTAATTAACCGAAAACTCTAGTAATCTTAACTAAAAGATTTATCCTTTTCACACGGGGTTTAAGAAAGTGTTATTTAAGATGTCGTTCATGAGAAACCCAAAATTAAATTCTTTTATTCAATTCTAATTAAATATTGATTAATTGGAAAACTTTACTAAATCTTAATTAAAATATTTATTCTTTTTCTCAATTGGGTTTAAGAACAGTGTTAATGAAGACACCATTCACGACAAACCCGCAATCCAATTCAATATTAAATACAAGGCTTTGAATAGAAATTATATCGGCTTATATTCAATATCAAATTCTGAAATCAACAAATATCGTATTGGGAATAACGATATATATATATCTTCCAAATTCCTCCACAATAATCATACGGAATCCAATATCAAAATATTTCAAAGATAATTTTGATTCAAATCCATTCCAATTCATATATTGGAAATTCTGGTTATTTTTAAAATCATTTCAAATCCAATTTATTTATTTAAAAATTGTTGACGTCAAAAGTTGGTCACTAGTGATGATCAACCCCCAATCGCGTGATCAACACACGACTAAAGATAAAAAATGCAGTAAAAAGTAAAAGAACGCGGAGCACACATAGAGTTTTTATAGTGGTTCAGCAAAGGCAATGCCTATGTCCACTTTATATATCATTTATTTTTCTTTTGATTACAAGTACAATGTTTTTTCTATTTGGAGAAAAGAAAGAAAATGATTATCTTCCTTTCTTCCTTTTGAGAGATTGAGATTCTGGAGAAGAGTAGAGATGAAAGGCTTATAGAAGCTATCTGGCCAAAAGAAGTCCCCCTTTTCTCTTTAAGTTTGGAGGTATTCATAGGTGGAAAATGCAGCTTGGGCTGTTGTGGAATGGTCTGACCATTTCGGGAAGGCCCGGACAAGTGGAGTCAATCCATTGGCTCGAGTTGCGATTGGAAGACTAACTCCACTGTTCATAAATAGTATCCTCGGAAGTTGTGGCTGACGTGGCATCCATGAAGAGGTATATCAAAAGTAGAGCTTTGTCCGCATATGGTTGACTGCCTTTATCTCCTTGGAAGTCGAGATATTAGGTGGACTGGCTCTGTGGAAGATTTCCACACTGGCCTGAAATAATCAGTCGACTCACTCCGACAAACTCGATCGACTGGGAGGCCTATTCTACCGGAGTGAGCTGTTACTTGTTGAATCTGGACGTGGACCGATGTGTTACTGTTTTGGACCCATTATTGGTCGTTCGGCTTCCTGAAATGCGACTTTGTATTTGACTGCGCGTTTGGACTTCGTCTGTTGAGACTCTTGCTAAAAAGATGGTTAACACTTTGCCCCTCAGAATACATCTTCATCGACAGAGGGAGGTGTGTTCTGAAATCTGGACCGAAGTACAAACACTCGAGCTGCTATGGTCGCGCCGGACCATATTAAGGCCAGAAAACCGACGGTCTGATGTTGTATTAAGACCAGAAAATTGACAACCATCGGGAACCGTATTAAGGCCGAGATGACGATTGCCATAAGAATTGGTTCTTGCAAATACAAAACAAACCATTCTCGTTTGGAGAAGGGTGATGGGTCGAGCATTTTATTCCACTTGGCTTTAGAGGGTGGCAAGCATAAACCATGCTCCGCTTGGTGGCGAGCATAAACCATGCTCGGCTTAATGGCGAGCATAAAACATGCTCGGCTTAGTGGCGAGCATAAACCACGCTCGGCTTAGTGGCAAGCATAGACCATGCTCGGCTTAGTGGCGAGCATAGACCATGCTCGGCTTAGTGGCGAACTCCAATCTGGTTCGGCTTAGATAGGGCGAGTATTAACCATACTTGGCTTAGGGCAAGTGTTTCTCATGCTCGACTCATGTTAGGTTAGTTAGTTTAACGAGCTATGCACGCTCGTGGTGTAAAGAAAGAGAGCGTAATCCACACTCGTGTTTTAGAAAATGTGACTTCACTCACTTGAAGAAGTAGTTGTTTAAAGTGGTGGTGGGCTTTCACGCTAACCACATAGAACAGGGGGGCGAGCATTAACCATGCTCGGCTTAGAAATTTTACAACATGATCTACTTTTGCAAAAAGTAAAGTTCATAACTGCTAAGCAACTATTACAAAGGGATTCTACGGGGACATCGATTGATTACAGAGTATCAAGGCGTCCTTGTTATTGAAAGAAATACATCGAAAGAAAAGATAAAGAATCTAATTAATGATAATTCCGCGAGTGCTAGTCTCAGGGTCCTTTCCATTTCTAGGAGCTCGCGGACCAACCTGAGGAGCTTGGGCAGAAGGTCGTGACGGCATAGCCGGGGCGCGATCTTTGACATATTCAGCGAGTTCCCCTTTTCTGACTCGTCCTTTGATGAGATCGCGCAGATGTTAACAATCATTTGTATTATGTCCAACTACGTTGTGGAATATACAATGCTTGCCAGAATCAAGTTCCATCTGGGTCGGTTCTCGTCGAGGTGGCCTTGGAGTGGGGAAGGACTCGCGCATATTGAGATAGATATCGAGCAAGGAGGAATTGAGCTCAGTGTACAGATCGTACTTGTTTTCATTTCGAGGTCGGACGTCACGTTCACCCTTTTCCGGGACCTTTCCTCTTCCTTTATTCTGGCCATTTCCATTGAGTGGACCTTGTTGTTTGGCTACTAAAACTTCAAGTCTCTCCATTTCAAGGTTGGCATCCTCTTGTCGGAGGAATCTCTCGGCCTCGGAGTAAAAATCATCTATATCTTTGGGGGGTCCTTGGTTAAGGAGTTCGATAATTCTGATTTCTTCTGGACTCCTGCGGTGGCTGCCATCAACACCATCGATGGCTCGGGCCGATAGACAGATTCTACAGCTGCGTTGAACCTTTCGAGGAAGGTTCTTAGCGTCTCTCCGGATCGCTGTTTGATGGTAGATAAAAACATGACACTTTTTGGTCGAGAGATATGCACTCGAAACTGCTCGATGAAGCAGGTGACCAGAGTATTCCAACTACTGATTGATTCTGTTGTTAGCTGCCGAAACCACATACCGGCTATATCTGTGAGAAAGAGAGGAAAGAACTTAGACATGAAACTGGTTGATGCACCAAGTACTTCCATATGTCGCATGTATCGCATGAGAAGAATGGTCGGGTCAGTGCGACCGTTGTATGGCTCGATGGCTGGGAACCTAAAGTCCGAAGGATTTTGAGAATTTCTGATTTCTCTAGTGAAGGGGCTGCGGTTGACATTGTCTATGTCTTGCTGCGAAGAATTGCCCCGAGTAAAGCGTCGGATGATGCTTGCGAGCTGACTCGCATCTCCGAGGATTCGTTGCCATGAACTTAATTCTGCCTCTTGAGAAGGTTCTGCACGAGGATCCGGCAGAAGCATGCTCGGAAGGGTGGCCATTAGTTGGGCTCGACCTCCGAGATCTGAGTGAAGGTGTGAGGGAAGGTGAGATCTGGAGGGTGGTTCTGGGCAGAATTCCCCCTCTGGAACCTGATGAGTCGTGGGTCGATCCATACCCGTAGAAAAGGGTCTAGGCTGATCCAGCATAGCATGCGATGTCCGGAGGCCAGGGTTGCCCCCGTTTCAAGCGAGGTTAGGAGAGTCTACGGTAGCATTTTCTTCCGCCACGGTGAGGATCGGCATAGTAGGGTGGCTTTCCTTGTTCGAAGGGAAGGCTGTGCCAGCTCTTTGCTAAAGGGAAAGAGTGGTTAGATTGGTTTATGGTAAGACTCCGGGTTGTAATGTGAATGGCATCGATTCTGATGGACCTTGGGGGAGCTCGACCGATTCAATAGGTCGAGAAATTCCAGAGAGTGGAGGTATATTTGTCAGACGATCTAGATCTTGATCGCCCGCCTCCTGAGGTTCTATGGCCACAGCTGTGCTGGTCGTTGGAGGCGATATTCCCAGCTGGGATTGATCGGTTGGTGGGACCAAACCAGGATGAAATAAAGGTGTAGCCTGATCAGTGGCCTAATTTCGCATAAACTGAAGGTCAGCTGCTGCCCCAGTCTCGGTTTGTGGAGGAATTGATGTTGAAGCGTTCAATCCCATTTCCAATCGACCGAGAAGTTGATCCATCAGCTACTGCTATCGTTCGAGGACTCTACCCTGAGATGTCGTATGGTCTCTGAGTTCGACTATGATTTTATCCATGTCGCCCCGGGTAAGGAATCGAGACATGTCGTCATGAGAGGAAACTCCGTCGCTTTCTTCTGCAGCGTCGATATCAGCAGCATCGGCGTTTGTGAGACGAGAGGATGTTGCGTCTTTCTTTCGTTTGTTCGCCATGACCTGAGATAAGCAGGAGCTCGATGGTGGTGTCTGTGCGCTGCCCCCTACCTGGCGCGCCAAAGTATTGACGTCAAAAGTTGGTCACTAGTGACGATCAACCCCCAATCGCGTGATCAACACACGACTAAAGATAAAAAATGCAGTAAAAAGTAAAAGAACGGGGAGAACACACAGAGTTTTTATAGTGGTTCGGCAAAGGCGATGCCTACGTCCACTTTATATATCATTTCTTTTTCTTTTGATTACAAGTACAATGTTTTTTCTATTTGAAGAAAAGAAAGAAAATGATTATCTTCCTTTCTTCCTTTTGAGAGATTGAGATTCTGGAGAAGAGTAGAGATGAAAGGCTTATAGAAGCCGTCTGGCCAAAAGAAGTCCCCCTTTTCTCTTTAAGTTTGGAGGTATTTATAGGTGGAAAATGCAGCTTGGGCTATTGTGGAATGGTCCGGCTATTTCGAGAACGCACGGACACCTGGAGTCAATTCATTGGCTCAAGTTGTGGCTGGAAGACTAACTCCACTGTTCATAAATAGTATCCTCAGAAGTTGTGGCTGACGTGGTATCCATGAAGAGGTATTCATTGAACATAATTCAAGGCCCATACAGTCGATTTCCATAAACAGTCATCGAACTGCAATTACAACAATATTTTACAAATTTGATTTGGACATAATTCCAAATCCAACCGTTACATTTCAAATCTCTTGTATTCATTGGAAAGTTCTACGAACCCAAAGGTTCCGGTTTTCGGAGAATCCGACTGTCGGATATCCTGTAATATCAATTCGAAGTAAATGGTCGAAATTCGCGAACAGCCGCGGCGCGGCGCGTTCTATTCAGGTCGTTAAATATGTATAATATATATACTATATATATTTCGTCGATTTCCATTTAAAACGTATTTTATAAATTCTTTTTAAAACGATTCTAACTTCATTTTCAATTTTAAATCAAAATTGAATTTTCCTTATCATTATAATATATAAAAGATAATATTTTCAAAATATCAGATTTTAAAATCCTTTCCTTTTCGATATTCATTACAAAGATGAATAAAATCGATATAAATATCGTTCACATCAAAATGGCATAAATCTAATCAACACGGCTTCATATATTTCAATATTTTCGTGTCCATTCCAAATCGGACATCAAAATCATATTTTGATCCATTACCGAATATTATTTTTAAAATATTCCTTATTTTAGAATATTCATTATTTTAAAATATTTATTCTTTTTGGATTGGAATCAGGCATATTTAATAACCATATAATTTTATTTACATGGATTTCATACACACATGTACGCAACAATAATCAAACACAGTCAACCATCATCCAGAGTGCATTACATAACTGCATAAGCGTTAAATATAAATAATTAACGCTTACAGCAGCCTATCAACCAATCAATTGACATACAACTAAATATTGGGATTAGTGTATGCCCAATATCATCCCAATACCCGTGTAGTGTTTTCAAACAACACACACTGATTATTATTTGTGCAATTAGGCGATGTGTAAAATATATCATCCTAATCCATATTAGTTAAATGTGTGTACATAAACAAATCGTCTGATTTGTAAATGAATATTTATTTTATTCATATACACGTTAAAATTTATATTTTTAACTATAAAATATTTATTTTAACTCATGAATATTTTATATAGTTCATTTATACAATAAAAATGATATTTATTATTGTTCTAACATTTTTAGAAAAATTTCGGTAGCATAACGGCACGATACTAGAACGGGAAAAAGGTCTAGCCTTATCCCTCGCCTAACATTGGCTCGCGCCATATATAAACAAAATTCTAATCAATTCATTTCATTCCCCAAACCAAATTCAAACAAATAAACCAATCCACCAAACAAACATGGTTTCAAACAAAGGTGTCGAGTGCTACTAAGCACCGTCTGCATCATAGTATATATATTTAACTAGAAAATAATTTAGAGTGAGAAGTTCTCACCTTTGGGATCCACTCCTCCATTCTTCATTTCTGGATGGTTCAGATTTGGATTTGTTTTCCACTAGTTCCATTGCAATCTGTCTCACACGATTTTTATATTAAAAGCACATTTTTAAAACGAAGTTATTTAAATAAAAATCATATTTTTAAACTGCTACTTCATGTATAAAAATTATATTTTTACACCGTTGCTTCTTATATAAAAAACCTAATATTTATATTGCTATTCATATGATAAAAATCGAATTATCATGTTTTTTTAAAAATCTCATATTTATTTTCTAAAAATCTCTTCTTTAATATTTTTAATAATCTCTTCTTTATATTTTTAATAATCTCTTCTTTAAATTTTTAAAAGTCTCTTCTTTATATTTTTAAAATTTCTTCTTTATATTTTTAAAAATCCCTTCTTTATATTTTAAAAATATCTCTTCTTTATATTTTTAAAAATCTCTTTTTTATATTTTAAAAAATCTCTTCTTTATATTTTTAATGATCTCTTCTTTAAATTTTTAAAAATCTCTTCTTTATATTTTTAAAAGTCTCTTCTTTGTATTTAAAAAATCACTTCTTTATATTTTTAAAAATTTCTTCTTTATATTTTTAAAAATCTCATCTTTCTTTAAATAAAAATCAAATCTTTCTTTAAATAAAAATCAAAATTTTCTCGCTACTAAATAGATAAAGATCACATTTTTACTATTTTTAAAATCATTACTTTTAACACAAGGTTATCTATATTTTAAAAAAAAAAAATCAATGTTATTTAATTTTCAAAAATTAATGTTATTTTTAATTTCAAAAATAATGTATATTTACATTTTTAAAACATTGTATATTTATAAATAAAAAATCAAATTTTTATTTACAATGCTATTAAAAAAATCATATTTTTATTTAAGTAACTTATATATAAATTCAGATTTTTTTAAACAATTATACAGTAGTAAAAACTACCTTCCACTGTTAAACCATAATCCATTTGCTCCAATCTAAAATCGCGTCGCCGCTACTGCTACAGTCCGTCGGCCATTGATCCACCACCTCACTGAGAAGCACGCCAATGTCCTCCGCCACCCCCGCAACCTCATCAAACTCGAAGGGCCCCACGCCGTTGAAACCTCCCGCGAACGATGCGGTTTTGAGCCCCAAAATCGAGCAATATACGAACTGAAAAATCATCTTCCTGGTATGAAATGGAAAATCTTGGAGAGCTCTTCCATTTCGATTATTAAGTTTTTGAAGTTGGATTGCAGATTGGAAGAGAATTGGGCTCGAAATTTTGAGCGAGTTCCGTCGTTGAATCGGTTTAGAGAGCGGCGGGACTTTGGGAAAAAGGAATTAGGGTTGGAAATTCCTGATTGGCCCTTTTTATATTTATTTTATTTATTTAATTCTAAAGATGTTGGTTTTCATATCCAAGCTCCAAATCAAACCCAACGACTGCCGTCCCTAGCTAATTACCCCCATTTTGAACACAATGGGATATGTTTCGTAAGCGAATTCGACAATTACGATCAGTTTTCATCAAAATTAAAATATTAATCAATGAATTTGAACACACATTTTAATTTACCAGGGCCATATACGGACTCCAAAAATTCCAGAAAAATAAACTAGCTATGTTTTGACAATATGGTCCTAACAAAACTAATTTCGTCGAATTTGGAGAGCGTTTTGAAAAATGGTCATTTTCTGGTCGATCCAATTCAAATTTAAATTACCAAACACATTTAAATTTACTGCGCTCACATATTCATTCCAAAAATTATGAAAATTGGAATCTAGCAATAATTTGACATTCCGGATCCAACAAAAGTGGTCTCGTCGAAAACGGAGGTTGTTTGCAAAATCACTATTTTTAAGGGCTATATATTATATAAATTCCATAGCAACTGTTCTGAATCTTCAACTGGGCATAACTTTTATTTCCGTTACGAAATCTAGATTTTTCACATTCTTTGGAAAGATATTTTCAAACAGATTCAAATATTTCTGGTTTTACTAAAATCCAGTTTATTTTGAATCCTGTACATTTATTTGAAATTTGAAATCGAATTTTCAAACTACCGTGCCATTTCAGGCTCATTATTTAATTAAAATAAATATTTATATTCTAACTTCGATTTAAATAAATTTATATGTTCTAATTCTATTAAAAATAAATTTCTAGACGTTATTATTCAAATTAAATCACTTTAACTATTCAAAATTCATTAAAATAGCCAGAATAAAAAATTTAGATTGGTTCTGATTTTCCGAGTTGTTACATATTTGATGCGCAACGCTTATGCCTATACGGAGTATTTTTTGGATAGTAAACATAATCCCGGTCTCTCCGTATTGACAACGAAAATATAAAATGGGCCACAAAATTTGATAGTCGGTTATTTAAATATCAAAGGAAATGTCCATACAACCAACGATCCTATTCCCAAATGAAAATTCTATTGATCAAACTCAAGCAATACTGAGCCCTTTTGAATTAATTTATTATTAATTTATTCATTTCCCAATTTCTTTCCAATATCTGTACCTAGTTATTTCTCAAAACCCGTTTAGCCTCTCACTCTTCTTGGAAAACATTTCCATCTTATCGTAAATTATTTATTTTCTACATTGTAGAAAATAAAATTTATTAATACCGGAAAACATCTCCATATATATTCACATTTTTTTATTTTCTGTATTTAGAAAATATAAGTTATTAACTTCGGAAAACATTTCCATTTCTTATACACACATCATTATTCATCCACATTCATTAGTCCTTAACCGTAAACTAGTAAAAGAACAACTCCCTAAGTATCAATCTCGGAGGCCGAAACCAACATCAGATTGACTCTTTGGAAGCCGTTCAGCTTGACTAATCTCTAGTCAGTTTCAAATTTTATTAACTCCATCCTTAACTTCTTATCAATAATATCGCTCATGCAACTCTCGGATTCAAATTAAGAATACATTCTTTTACGAAAAACACTATTTATAACAATAACGTTATGATACCTGTTTCCGAAATATTAAATTTTAGAATATAACTTTAATTGATTACTTTTGAAAAAATGAATAATCTTTAATTAATTAAATAAACAATCTTGATAAAAACGGGAAGTAAATTGTACTTTCCTAAACTCAACGTATAACTTTCCTTCGAATAATTTCTATTCGATTGACGTTCCAAACTTCGAAATAAATTCAATGTTCCAAGTTAACTTAATTTTTAAATTCAATTTTGAATTTTTCATTTCCGAAACATTACCAATTTCATTTTATAATCATTTCAATCTGCACAAGGTTTGCTTTTAAAACAATATTCACTTTATATTGAGAATACTATTCCTTTATAGAAATTCGGACTCGTTATATCAATAAATCTTGATTTAAATATAAATACCATTATAAGTTAAATTTTCATCTGTCGAGTCATTTTATAATCTTTTCAGCCCTATTCACTTTATTATCAAATCTTTTTTTCAAATCAACTTCTAATCTATTTTATTTAATAAGTTTATAGTTGTAATTAGATTTTACATTCAATTATAAAATATTAGTTTTAAACCGAATATTAATTATCTCGTCAAAATTTTAAATTATATAATACATAATTCTTGGAAACAAATTATTTTTATAACATTCGACATAGTTGAATTCTAATTATAAATCCTAATGGATTTATTTCCATTATATTCATATTCCGAACATCAGAATAAATTCATTGTTTTCTTTTAAAATCGATTCTCATTTCTCCTTTTTAATTCACGCTTGGATTTACATTCCCAAATTATCCAATGATAATTATTCCATCTCATTTGTAAACATCGTTTATAAATCAAACTACTTGTTTTTTTATTATTTAAAACATGATATTATATACTAGCCCATTCGAAATTAAATTTCTATTTTAAGAATAGATTTTTCCTTTTAAAACCCAAATTCATTTTCCATTTCATTCGAATATGTTTTTATGGTATTTAAATACTGATTATTCTAGGGCCAGCGTTATTCAAACATCCAATACAATAAAATCTATTACAGAACAGTTAGCACATCATATATCCCAATATATGAAAATAAACATTAATAAATTTGAGGATCCGGTTAGATCCCTCTAACCTGTTTTCCTGCATTCATAGACGTTAATCAATGTAAATAACCTCAATTTCATTTCAATATGAGTATCATAATAAATAAAATCAATATTTAACCAATGGTTTTTATACATAACTATGTCAATAATTTCAACCGATTTATTACGAATACATCCAAACAACCATCACAAAGCATCAATCATCAATTATCAATATTAAAATATGTTTATAATATTATAAAAATGGACAAAGTTAGTGAGTTTACCCACTTTAGTCATTTATCTTTAATAACGGTAAAAGGTCAATAGATCCGATCAGGCATTTTATTCTACCATAAATTGCAACGAGCTCCAAATCGCTTTAAATTGGATTCATTTTGTGTAGCCTACGTCCATTCGATACCAACGGGTCTTCTTTCGTCAGATTCTGATAACGGACGAATTAGTTATTCATTTTACAATT
The DNA here is from genome assembly GCA_030737875.1 of Allium sativum. Lineage (NCBI taxonomy): Eukaryota > Viridiplantae > Streptophyta > Magnoliopsida > Asparagales > Amaryllidaceae > Allium > Allium sativum. The sequence goes on from JASFAX010003076.1 coordinate 22,508, forward strand.
TATAACAGAATTTAAACACAACTAATTTATTAATATATATGATTAACCTTAATCAACCTCCTTAACCAATTTAAAATTCCCCGTTCATCATCTTCTTACTGCCGAATTCTGCCCCTTCCTCCAATGGCCATTACGAACCCTTCACACACTTCGTTTCACGCTATTTCTTCACACAATTCCACCAACACTTCACCAACATTCTTCTCTTCCTTCCCTCTTTCCTTCCATCACCATCCGCAAATTTCTACCTCTTTATGGAAAAACGCATTACCAACTTCAACTCGCCGGCTCCAATATAACGCACATCCCTTTTTATAGCTGATTAACCCAAAAATTACATACAAACCCTAAATCACTTCACGACTCCACCACGATATCTGATTCCACCAATGATCACCACATCACGAGTAAATTCAACCTTAAACACCAAAACGCATGCCGAGCCAAAATACAAAAAGTATTATTTGCTCGAAACCCACCAAAAGTTATACCAGATTAAAGAGCATGCTATGAGGATCGCAAATATATTTATGTTGCGATTTATGGAAGAAAAAAAATTTGAGTTGTTTTAATTTTCTAAAGCTTTGATTCTTCACGTTTTTAATAAATTAGGTGGCATCCTTGAAATGTTGACCACAATAGAAAAGGATTAAGGTTAGGTAATGTAGTAGTATCTATAGGATAGGAAAAATAATTTTTTAATTGATTATTTTATTCAGATTTAATCAATCGTTACTTACAGTTGTCGTTTAAATATTCATGTAGTCAGATACAATTACCAGTTTCGATGAAAATGGACATATAGCTATAGTTCGATATTAGTGACCCAACGAAACTTGTTTGGTCGAATTCCAAGTCCGTTTGCTCACAAAGCATATTTTTAAAGCCATATTATCGATAGGTTCACATTTAAATTGTGCACGGTCACAAAACAATTCCGATTTGCATGAAATTTGAAATTTAGCAATAATTAGTCAATACATATTTAATAAAATTCGCTTCATCAAATATGGAGGTTGTTTGCAAAATGACTATTTTTATGGTCTAAATGGAACCAACAGAATATTAGCTCATTCCAAAACAATTCAGTGTAATAACAATAAATTATTTTATCATATATCCACAAATAAAGAATCATATAACTCCAAAATAAATACATTTGGATTTATAACTCGATGTTTCAAAAATCCAAGTTATATCGATATTCAATTTATACTAAAATCCTTTTATATTATTAAATAAATCATTATAATTTACAAACGAGTCCATAGCGACTTTCTTAAAATCTGATTTTGATATAACTCACAATCTACAAGACGAAATTTCTATTTTTCTCTTCCATTAGAAAATATAGTTCAATAGATTTGAAGTTTCTTGTTTCATAGAAATCCGACTTATAACAAATCCTGTATAGTCATTTAAATTTCAAAACATAATATTAAAAACTACCACAACGTTATGAGCTCGTTTATAATTTAATTATAAATTATACGTACAAACGTCGTTTAATAAATAAAATTGTTATTATAACTCAAATCTAAACTCCATTGAATTTCTTGAAATATCCAATTCACACAATATTGCAAATTCAACTACTTCCGAATATTTCGAAAATTAAATATATTATTCCACTATTTATATTAATTAAAAAATAAAAAATATTTAATTCGATTCTTTTAAATTATTAAACCACTATTTAAATAATTAAATTAATTATTCAATTGCTAAAAATCCAGGACGTTACACATGAGGCACGTGGCTTAGTGTTCTTACAGATAGTTGAAGCTATTTTGCATTAGATCAGGTTACAAGTGTAAAAAGTGTGTAAAAAGTGTGTAAAAAGAGTAAGGATGTTACCTCTTTTGTTTAATGGATCAGGGAAGTACGTTAACATTTTCATTATAGATATTTATTTTTTGTTATAGCAAATGAATGGGTTGAATTATATTCGGTATCTTTTATGGTAACATTTAGAAGAACAACTCTTATTCTATGTTATCAAGTTTTCTCTACCGTGCGCTAAAATATCACAAAGTATAATGTCAGGTCGTTTATTGTATCGATTCTAAACAGCAAAATAATATCCATTTGCCTCGGGTATTTATATTTTGTGTTATCCATATGTGAATTTCATGTAAACAGTAGCATATTATTGATATGAATATTATATATGCACAGATGTTTGGTTTTCATAGCATATCTTTTCATAACAGATAAGTGTATTTTTTTCTTGGCATTTATATGTTACATGCTACATCTTGGTGTCTTTCTAGCTTTTTATTATTGCAACTAGTTCTCAAATAGTTGATTTAGATAACATAAAAGACTACATTTTGTTTCAAAAAACATCTTCTTATAGTTTTAATAAACCATCAATATGCAGTTATAATCATCTATGAAAGAATGGAGTTAATTTGTTAGGTTTATTAATATATACAACATACATAAGCATAAGGATTGATAAGAGTTTTCAGCTTTTATTTCATACACATACTCCTGGAGAGGGTCATATGGACGTGCATATATACTCGTATAGCTTTTTCGCTTCTATATTAGAATCTTAAAATATAAGATAATTCAAAATTTTAAAAACATATATTATAAAAGGAAAGTTTATTTAGATATAAAATGGTGACACAAATCTAGACACAAAAAATCTCAACCATTAAATCTCCCCCTGAATTCTACTAGTCCATATAAGGACAAAATGATCCAATGGTTAAGAATTTATGTTTTCAAAATTGAGTTGAATCTTATGTCCCAATAGTCGTTTCCTATTATAAATGTGAACTAAAAAATCATAAAATTGTATTTTGGAATATAAAGCATAAAATATATGAAAAATGAATCCAAACACAACATAAATACTTGCACGTTATTCACACATAAACAAAGCAGCTAAGTCCATTTTAAGTTACAAAATCAAATAAAAAACTATACAATAGATATGACTTGATCTTTTACATAAAATTCAAGTATTACAATTGAAATATTAAAATCTTTTAAAAGAATATTGAACCAAAAATAGCAAATGATAAAACGCTGCCTGCTTCATCAGATTAGCTTCGTTTTGTTACTGAAATCTTGTCTTCCTCTTTAACTTGAATCCACTTCAACCGAATTTTAATTAGTATTAAAAAAAATCCGAATAAGATCATATCATTAATTTGAAATACTTCAAAAATCTCATTGAGCGTCGCTTTCTAGAAATTAGAAAAGCGCGAATAATGTAATAATAACTGCAAGCGCACAGGTGTGTAGTATGCAGGTCGAACACAGGGAGGAAAATAGAATTTTATTATTTATATATTTCTTTGGCGAGTTAGACAAAACTTGGAGGTTGATTTTGAAAAAAAAAACTATTATTGAATTGAATCAGATATGAATCTAATCAAATCTACATTCAATCCAATATAACCTAGGAAAGCAATAAAAAACAGAAATTAAAATTGTAGAAATTAAATAACAAACAGATATCAAAATTAGGATTACCGCTGAATATAATCAAACGGTCAATCACTAATGAAAATAAGTGCAAAATACAACTAGTACTCTACCAAACCTAATTGTGTAGATGGCACTAGTTGCTAACAAAATAAAAACGCAGAAAAGTAAAAGAAAACTAAGCTAGATTAATGGCAGAAAAAGGTACAGCAGAAAGTAGTCTTTACAATGGGTATACATGTGTATCTGTATAGAGTTGCAAAACTCTAATGATATAAATGAACCTTCTCATCAAAGATTATGCTACGATCCTCCTCTTATCCTTGTTTGACATGTGTTCAGCTGATTGATTTCCTAAGATCTTTTCTACCAATCTACTTCCGAGGTGACCAATGTGAACACAACTAGCCTCTAATGACAGCTTCTTATGCAATCTTCCTATATATGGCATCAATTCTTCACTTTTAAGGATGAATGAGGTTTGGGCAACACATCTGTAAAAACAACAAGATAATACCCAAGTAATATTTATTTATACACAAAAGATAAGAAATAAGAGCATAAAATAAACACATTTTCATGTTAATCAAATACCCCCACACTTATCTTTTACTCGTCCTTGAGTAAAACAAAAATTAAAAACTAACTAGATAGGTCACACTTTCATAGGAAACACAATTGCATTGAGCATATGCAACAAGTCGTTAAACCTCTAGGTGTCCCTAGTAGGACGTGTGGTGCCTCGTGAGGGTTTTCAGTGGATACTACCTACAAAATCAAAATGCAGTACGCTATGGCTCTAATGTAACTACATGAATGTAGAGGACTTATGCAATTGAAAACAAAAATGAAAACATGGCTTATTTCTGGAAAGTGGTGCAACAAATTAAGTTAACAATTTCTAATCGGTTGATTTTATTCCAGATACCTCAACTTCTTACAAATTCTCAATATAATTCAAGTTTTCAATGTTAAACTCTAGTTTGGCCAGTTGGTTTGGCTGATAACATAATGCAGTCATGAAATAAATTCTTAGTTTGTTTGTCACAGTTCGCAAAGTGGTATTCTAATTTTCTTATGCATGACTAGTCAAATCAATCAGGTCAAAAAGTGTTTGGGCTTCATCGCTTATTCTCTATCTCTATAAAAATTAAAATTTATGATTAATTACATACACCTAACTTTAAAGACCAAGGTATACCACATATGCACTGCCTAGCGGACTGACGTAGAGTTGGTAAAGAGCTTGACAGATTGTGCAGACCGACGCTAACTTTGTCAACAAGATGTCGGTAATCCATAGGTGTCCAACTCATAAAATGAGACCAGTATATATTGACGTTGACATTGTCAACAACATGTCGGATAGAGCTTGGCGGGTTTGCACACCAATGCTAGATTTACAAGCAATATTAGATACCCTTGGATTACTATTATTATTATTGAAAATGTAAGAACAAGAGAGAGTTACACGAATTCAGGTTACATAACTTAGTTTTAACGATTCAAAAAGCCAATATAAGTATTTTAAGTCCTCTACTCATTAAACAAAGACTACAATTTAGAATAGGCTTCATGGCCATCACCTACAAATCTCACTATGTATCGGTTACACCATTATCCCTCAAAATTTAACTTTTCATTATATTACTTATTCGATCTTGGTTGAGAGAAAAAATACTATCAACTGATTAACAATTGTTAACTTATTTTGTTGTATCAATCTAAATGAGTTGTATTTTCAAAAAAAATTACATGTTACTATGACCTAAAATACATGATGGTCCTATATGAAAAGAAAATGAAAAGAATGCAATGCAGACTCCCCCCCACACCTGGTCAAAACAGTGTCCACACTATAAATTTTTTTTTTAAATTTGAAAGATAGTACCGAAGGGTGGATCAAATGCAAAATGATTTGTAAAACGAAATGCAATTTAACAACTATATGCAAATAAAAATAGTATGCAGAATGAAATCTACGATGATGATTTGTGTCATGTAAAAATGAGATTTCCTTTTTCCCTCATGGTTGCCTCTATCGAAAATAATGTATGATGATTTCGTATCTGAATTTTGAGGTACAAGAGGCATGTCATTAACTTCGGAATTCAAAATCTCCCCTTTGCAAATTTGGTTGTGACAGTGATTTATACCATTCAGATGAAAATTATCATAATCCCATAAATTTGAGTGTTTAACAACAATTTCTTTTGACAAAATGGGCTTAAGATTATCTTTGGGACATTCCATATATTCGTTTTCACCATTTAAAAGTTTGAGTTCGTCTTCAAAAAGTTCTTCGAAAGACATCGTGGGAAATTTTATTGAAGTATGAGAGGCTTTGTGAAATGGTAAATATGTCATGTCATCAACAACTATTTCTATCATGTCGACTTGTCCTGTTTCAGAATCGTCATTTTAAGAAGAAGGTTTTGACAAGGGAAGTGAAGGAGGTAAAGGCATAGAAGATGGAGTGTTAGGTTACCAACATTAGAGGAAGATATATTGTCGGGGATGCCGACATTGGAAGAAGATATGTTGGGATTGCCAACATTCAAAGAAGATGGTGATTTGGAAGGTTCAGAAGAATTTGCATTAATTGCCATCGGAAGAGTGTCAAGCTTTTGATTTAAAGTTGGGATCGAAGGGTTATCACGATTGCTAACATTGTTGTTAATTGTTTTACCAGACCTACGGATGATGACTGGGTTGAGCGAATTATGGCTTTCATCCTCACAAGTGTTGACAATACGAGAATTATATTTTAGATTTACCTCGGGTTGACTAGGCACTTTCTCATTACTTTTCATCAACTCCTTCATCATATCCATCATTTGTTCGACTTTTACATCTCAATTATTTATCTGTTTCTCAAGTTGAACAATTTCTTGAGAAGACTGAGAAGATGAAGGAGATTGAAAGTTAGAATGTCTGTATGGTTGAGTCGAAGGCTTGGATTGAGGTGGAACTTGAGGAGTTTGAGAACTAAAAGAAAATGGAGCTTGGTAATTTGAATTCGCGACATTATTGGGATTAGATCATGAGAAATTGGATGATTTCTCCAACTAGGGTTATACGTAGACGAATAAGGATTATTTTGAGCTATGACATTGGCTTGATCTTGAGGGTAATAGTGGGGTTGTCCTTCGGATTGAGGAGTTTGAGTTTCATGGTAATATGAATTAATCCATGACATGCACTCATCCAGTAGAAGTACGAATGGGAACATGAATTGACTCTAGGGATGAGCAATATTCGGTTTAAACCGAATTAACCGACCAAACCAGTTCATTTCGATCGGTTCGGTTCGGTTTCAAAACTAAATCGGTTTGGATTCGGTTTGTAAAATATTTATTTTTGGTTATTGGTTTAACCGAATTAACCGAACTTTTAATTTTTTATCTAATTTTATGGTATTGTAGTACTTTAAATAATTAGTTTAGTTACATAATACCAATGCATTTGTTGTAAATAGATCAAATCTTATCATAAAACTAAAATTTACTATATAAACTTTCTCCAAACATGACTTTATTGTTTACTTTGAGTGAATGTATCATTTGAATTATAATATATCCTTCAAGTTCGGTTAAATCGGTTACCAACCGAATTAACTGAAATTAATTTGGTTCGGTTCGGTTCGGTTTGAAAAAATTTCGGTTTTAATTCGGTTTGAGGTTTTTTGCGTCCAAACCGACCGAACACTCACCCCTAATTGACTCCCATTGCATGTCCTTTTCAGAATAATCTTCTAAGAATTTCCAAGCTTCGTCGGTTGTTTTAGACATAAATTCTCCTCCACACATTGATTCTAGTTGTATTCAAGTTTTATAGCTTAGCCCTTCATATGCAATTTGACATAAGTGATATTTGGGAATTGCCTGATGAGGATAACTATATAATAATTGGTCGAATCTCTCAAAGTAATTTGAAAAGGTTCCCCTCTCATCTTGGAAGAACTGATTTATTTCAGTTTGGATTTTTAGAGTTTTATGGAAAGGGAAAAAATTCTTCAAGAATACAGTGACAAATTCATCCCAACTTCTTATGGATTGTCTTGGAAGATAATTTAGCCATCTTTTAGCGCTTTCAAGTAATGCAAATGGAATTAGCCTTATCTTGATTGATTCATTAGACAAATGTTGCATTTTAGTTGTGGATGAATACAATTCAAATTCGCTTAGAAATTCATAGGCATTTTCAAAACCAGTAAATTTTGGTACCCCTTGAATAAAAGAATGTTTAAGCTCAAAATTTCCTTCAACTGGTGGATATACGATGACAAAAGGTTGAACAGTCCTAGTTGGGTAACATTGATCTTGAAGTGATAAGGGCTTATCCTTTCCGACATTGAGATTCAGAAAATTTTGATTTAGTTGATTGTGATTCATCCCATTTGAAAAGTTTTGATTTACTTGTGAAACCTTCAGAGGGTTATGATGGCTAACTCTTTTTACTCATCGTTGTTGAATATAGAAATCCAAAACTTAAGGTTGTCAAAATGAGCTCCTATTCAAAATAAATAACGTACTCAAGTACATCTTATTAGTTGATAATCTCGATTTGAAGGGGAAGAGGGTCTTATGGCCATTCATGTATAGTATAAATACTAAGGGATACGACCAATGTTTTACGGGTAGCATGCAAGCTCTGTTTCTAGAAGTTCAATAAATTGAACTAATATATATCCGCGATCAAACCCTTGAGAGAATCAATTTCTTATAATACACTCTTATAGTTAGATATTTTGCAAATCAAATCTAGTTTTATAATTCAGAAATGACGGGAGTAATGATTTTAGTTATGGAAATTCGTTTCTCACCAATTCTATTCAGAAATTTCATCACAGTAATCAGATAAGAATAACTGCAAGAATTAAAAAAAAATTGTACAAGCAAGTCGCTGCCCCTACAGAAAGTTTTACAAGAAATGTATATATTATTTTTAAGTAGCTACAACACCTGTAGAGTTTAGAAATTTTTTACAATGAGGCATGGCAGTCCGTCCAGAGTATTTAAGTAGTGCTAGCTATTCAACTCCACTATTCTGTAATTCAATTGACTTTTGAATTTCTTGTTTGTTGCTTAAGTACTGTTCTTGCTTTGGCCTTTGTTCGTTTGAACACCTCTTTTTGTTTTGTTTTGTTTTTTTTTTTTTTGAAAGAGAAGGAGATAGATAATAAACAACAAACGAGAAAGGAAAAAAAACTAAACTCAAAATAAAAAAATAACAAAAAAAAAAGAGGAAAACAACTAAACTCAACAAATCAAGGACTCAAACGAAAACCAAGCTTACAAAAAACAAAGAAAACTAGACTCAAACAAAACTAAACTAAACTAAAAGAAGAATTAAACAAGACTCACACACTCGGTAAAATCAAGGGACCTACAAATCCACGTTCAAACAAATGTTTACAGCGACTGTTTTACGCTATACGACTGCGTTTTCTACCATTCTAACTTTGCTAAACAATCATAATGCATTCCAAACAGTAATAGCAACTTGTATAATTAACCACAAACGCTAAAACAGCAATTTTAGCATGTCAATATGGATCAAACATACACAAAACCCATGTTTTCCCCTTAGTCCCCCTTAATCATGTTTAAGCATACAATTAGTAAAACTTATCCAAATTAGCCAAAATTTCTACTAGAGCCCTAAAATAATATTTTAGAATTTTACAAATTTTTCCAGATTTTCCTGAGCCATAATTTCTCTAATTATCACTGATCACCCCTAATTAGCCGTAATTAGTGAAAAACAATGCAAATCACTAACCTTGGCCACAAATTAATATTATATCTGAACTACGCTACTGTTATAGGTCGAATTCCAATGCTTAGCAGCAGCCCCAAATCTGATTTGCCATTAGACTTCCTTGATTTGGTGTAGATTAAGCTAATACGTGATTAAACGGTGATTTGGGATGAATTTAAAAAGTGGAGGCTATTGTTAGGGTTGAAGAGAGGTAAGTGGTGGCTGGAAAATGACAAAGAAAAGGTTTCTCTAACCCTAATCAGCCCTCATATAGCGCTAATCCCGAAATCTCCCAATGGACCTAGTTGTTAATCACCCGGTTAAGCCCAATTAAGCTGTTTTTCACCTTCTAAACCTTAATTCAGCCATATCTCCCAAACGGTAAGTCCGTTTGACAAGTGTGACCACTCTAAGGAAAGGTAAACCATCATTCGGATCTAACGGAAGTGTTTCAGGTCAAAAATCCTTACCAATCAAACGTTATAGGCGAAACAAGGTTCGCCAAGGGAAAAATGGTCACTTAAAATTCAGCAAAAATCGTGAACATAGGAAATGATCCCAATAGTCGTTCCCTAAAGTTGCAAAACCATACGACTTCAAATGAAAAAGAATTAAATATTCTATGATCCTTCGATACGTAAAATGCGGGTCGTTACATAGAATCCCAGTAACTTCAAAAAATTTCAATGTAGTGTCATTTTCTCAATCCTTAGACCGATCAGCTCCACGAGCGGGTCGACTCATGCCCCCTTCCACCGATCTGATCCACTTCGGGTCGAATTCCTGCAACTTTTCCAACGACTGTTTTACGCCATTCGACGGTGTTTTCGACCATTCTAACTTTGCTAAACAATCATAATGCATTCCAAACAGTAATAGCAACATGTATAATCAACCACAAACACTAAAACAACAATTTTAGCATGTCAATATGGATCAAACATACCCAAAACCCATGTTTTCCCCTTAATCCCCTTAATCATGTTTAAGCATACAATTAGCAAAACTTACCCAAATTATTCCAAATTTCTACTAAAGCTCTAAAATAATATTTTATAATTTTACAAATTTTTCCAGATTTTTCTAAGCCATAATATCACTAATTATCACTAATCACCCTTATTTAGCCGTAATTAGCGAAAAACAATGCAAATCACTCATCTTGGCCACAAATTAATATTAGATCTGAACTTTGCTACTGTTATAGGTTGAATTCCAATGCTTAGCAGCAGCCCCAACTCTGATGTGCCATTAGACTTCCTTGATTTGGTATAGATTAAGCTAATACATGATTAAACGGTGATTTGGGATGAATTTAAAAAGGGGAAGCCATTATTAGGGTTGAAGATAGGTAAGTGGCAGCTAGAAAATGACAAAAAAAGGTTTCTCTAACCCTAATCAGCCCTCATGTAGCTCTAATCCCAAAATCCCCCAATAGGCCTAGCTGCTAATCACCCGATCAAGCCCAATTAAGCTGTTTTTCACCTTCTAACCCTTAATTCAGCCATATCTCCCAAACGGTAAGTCCGTTTTACAAGTATGACCACTCTAAGGAAAGCTAAACCATCATTTGGATTTAATGAAAGTGGTTTCAGGTCAAAACTCCTTACCATTCAAAAGTTATAGGCGAAACAAGGTTCTCTAGGGGTAAAATGGTTATTTAAAAATCGGCAAAAATCGTGAACATGGGTAATGACCCCAATAGTCGTTACCCAAAGTTACACGACCATACGACTTCATATGAAAAAGAATTAAATATTCTATGATTCTTCGATACGTAGAATGCAGGTAGTTATACTCTCACCCCTTAAGAAATTTCGCCCCCGAAATTTCTTAACTAAGAAACAACCAATGGGTCCCGCATGCCTATCAGCTATATCTCATAATCAAACATATAAAACAAACAAAACAAACCTATCCTAGCGTGCAGAAAGGATAAATCGAAATGAAAACCTTACCAGGCAAAGAGTTCTGGATACGTCTCCTAAATGCTCTCCTTTGTCTCCCAAGTACAGTCATTCTTATCCCCGCCCCACTGAACCTTGACTAGATTCACCACTTTCCTTCAAAGTTTCTTCATATCGTGCTCGACAATACGAATCGGCTTGCGGTTCCCAACCGCCTCAGGTTCTACTTCAATATCATCCAACTTATCAGGTGAAATAGCCACATCGGGGTCGTGCATGAATTTCCTTAACTGGGAAACATGAAATATATTATGAACTCCCGCCATCTTATCTGGAAACTCAACTTTATATGCTAAATTCCCAACTTGCTCGAGAACTGGGAATGGACCAACAAATCTTGGTGCTAACTTGCCTCTCCTGCCAAATCGAATCACGCTCTTTATCGGAGAAATCTTGACAAACACCAAGTCGCCAATGGAAAATTTTAAATCGCTTCTTCTCTTATCAGCATAACTCTTATGTCTATCTTGAGCAGCCTTCATTCCCTGTTGGATAACCCTGATCTTATCTGAGGTTTCTCTTATCACATCTGGCCCAAGCACAAACTTGTCACCGGTCTCTAACCAACATGATGGTGAGTTGCACGGTCTTCCGTACAAAGCTTCATATGGAGCCATACCAATACTGTACTGATAACTATTATTATATGCGATGCAAATGGTCATCCCATGACCCTCCAAAATCCAATATACAAGCTCTCAAGAGATCCTCCAATATACGATTCACCCTCTTTGTCTGGCCGTGCGTTTGAGGACGGTACGCGGTACTGAGATGTAATTCTGATCCTAAAGCCTCATGTAAGCTCTTCCAAAATCCATTAGTGAACAACGGATCTCGGTCACTTACAATGCCTTTGGGTACTACATGAAATATCACTACCCACTTCATATACAGTTCTACTAACTTAGCTGTTGTTCTATTCGACTTGACGGGTATAAACCTTGCACTCTTGGTCAATCAGTCCACAATCACCCAAATGCTATCATGGCCCCATCTAGTCCTTGGTAACCCATCAATGAAATCCATTGAGACTTGTTCCCATTTCCATTTTGGAATTTCTAATGGTTGTAACAAACCACTAGGCTTCTTTTGCTCAGCTTTAACAAGCTGGCAGTTCATGAATTTGAATGTAAACTTCCCAACGTCTATTTTCATCCCTTCCCAGTAGTAGGTCTGCTTCATGTCTCGATACATTTTATTACCACCGAGATATATAGTCTGTTTTGAGTGATGACATTCTCTAAGCACTTCATCTGTCAATTCATTGACATTGGGCACAACTAGTCTCCCATTCTTTCTAAGCCATCCATCTCGATTAATCCCATACTTGTTTATCTCCTCGTCGATGCCCATCTCTAACTTGAAGATGATTTCCAACAAGTTAGGATTGTTCCTCTGACTGGAACCAACCCGCTCAATCAAAGTGGGTCTGATCGTCAAACTTGCTAACATCTCTGGATCCAATTCGCACTTTGGTCTGAAATCATATCCTGCAATATACTCCAGTTACTTCCATTCAAGAAACATAGCCCCTAAACTGGCATGTCTCCTACTCAAGGCATCAGCTACCGCATTGCCTTTTCCAAGTGTATATGTGATATCAAAATCATATGAAGCCAAGAACTCTAACCATCTTTGCTGACAAAGAATCATTCTGAGAGAAAAGATACTTTAACGATTTATGATCATTAAACAGCTCGAATCTTTCTCCCAAGAGATAGTGTCTCCACATCTTCAATGCGAATACGATCGCTGCCAATTCCAAATCATGGGTAGGATATCTTTTCTCGTGCGGTTTCAGTTGCCGACTAGCATAAGCTACAACCCTACCTTCGTGCATCAATACAGCACCTAGTCCTATACCACATGCATCTTTATATATTGTCATCTCTTCATTCCCCTTAGGAATGACTAACACTGGTGCACATGTCAACTTTTCTTTTAGGCTCTTGAATGCATTTTCACAATTTCCATCCCAGACGAAAGCTTGATTCTTCTTGGTAACTGAGTTAATGATGCTGCTGTCTTAGAGAAGTCTTGGATAAACTTACGGTAATATCTAGCTAACCCCAAGAAATTTCTTACATCTGTTGCATTCTTGGGCGTAGACCAATCTTGTACTGTAGCCACCTTCGCAGGATCCATAGCAATACCATTTTCTGAAACAGCATGGCCCAAGAATCTCACTTCCTTCCTCCAGAAGTGACACTTAGAAAACTTCGCTTTCAATTGGTGTTTCCTCAACACCTCCATCACTACTCTCAAATGTTCCTTGTGTTCTTCCTCTGTCCTCAAATAAACAAGTATATCGTCCACGAACACAAGAACAAACTTATTCAATTGATCCCTGAATACCCTATTCATAAGATCCACAAAATATGTTGGTGCATTGGTCAACCCGAATGGCATGACCAACCATTCATAGAACCCAAATGGCGTCCGAAATGCCGTTTTAGGAATACTCTCAGCTGCTACTCGGAGTTGATGAAATCCTATCGCAAGGTCCAATTGGGAGAACACTCTTGCTCCCTCCAGTTGATCAAACAAATCATCTATCCGTGGAAGAGGACACTTATTCTTCCTAATCACTTTATTCAACTCGCGATAGTCTACACATAAACGAAGGGAACCATCTGCCTTGGTAGCAAATACAACTGGTGCTCCCCACTCGGAAACACTTCTTCTAATAATTCCCTTCTTCAAAAGATTGCTTACTTGCACCCCGACCTCTCTCTGCTCCCTTGGCATCGTACGAAGAAGTGGCATCACTATAGGTCTGGCATCTTTCACCAAATCAATATGGAACTCAATCTCTCGGTGTGGTGGAAGTCCAGTCACTTCCTCGAAGATATCCGGATACTGGCCAACAACAGGAATTCCTGCTAACTCATCCTACTGGATGTCGAGGGAATTTAGAAAACTAGCCATCACCTCATCACTAGGTAGGCCACTAGACACTACCCTCCGCCCATCATCCGCCCTAATAGTCACCGAAAATCCCTCACAGTCTACCACCACCTCGTACCTTTGGAGCCAATCGACTCCCAAAATAATGTTAAACCCAGTAAAGCCCAAAACAAAGCAATTACAAACATGCATCCATGACTCGATAAGACCACATTACAACAAATCATGCTAAGGCTAGTTGAACCACCAATCGGGTTCGTCACCGCTAAAGGTCTATCGACTATCTCAGGTTCCAATCCCAACCTATCTACCAGGTCACCAGATATGAAGGAATGAAAAGCCCCGGTATCAACAGTACTCGAACAGGAACATCATAAACAGAAAGCATACCATGAATGACGACATTTTTTTCTTTCTCTACCGCAGTTGGGGCATTCGACGAAGAAGGAACAACATTAATAGCATATGCTTTCACAATCTGCTTCTCTTTAGGCGGTTGCGGACATTTATCCTTGTGATGTCCCACTTGGCCGCAGTTGAAGCACTTCCTGTCCACTGGCTTTGCTCGACATTCTTTAGCATCATGATCCTTCTTGCCACAGCTAAAGCACTCAACGTCTTTCTTACTCTTCTTCTGACCATCCTTAGTCTGATTCTGTTTCCTTTTGTTCTGAGAATTATTCTTGCCTCCACCACTTTCTTGCGGCTTTGGCCCCTCTGCAGATGCAATAGTAATCACAACCTTGGGCTTAGGATAAAGGCTCTCTGATCTCAATGTTTTTCCAACAATTGATTCAAAAGCCTCATTAATATGGTTTATAAGTCTTTCCCCCAAGTATTGATCTAAGCCTGTTATGAACTTCTCATTCTTCTTCTCGGGTCGATAAGGGATAATCCATACTTCGATAAAGTATCGAACTCAGCAAGATATTCTGAGACTACCTTACTATTCTGCTTAAGCTCCAAGAACTTTCTAAACAATTATGATTTCTGGGCAGCTGGGATGAACTTATCACCGAATCGGGCCTTAAACTAATCCCAAGTAACTTGATCCCCAAGAGTAGCTGCCTTAATAGCATTCCACCAATTCATAGCCCGTCCTTGCAGCTGACGGGATGCTGGCTTCCTCTTCATTGCATCATCGATCCCTAAGTCCTCGTAGATGCGCTCACAACCATCGAGCCAATCCTGAATTCTTTAGTCGATTCCGTTCCATGGAACGGCTTCCACCAAGACTAGTGTAGTCCTTACAAAGCTTGGCAAAATCGGCCCTAGGCGCCTGCACCGCTGCACCACCACCATTTGCAGCATTAGGAACTGCCCTCTGAACATCCCTAAGCATCTCTCTCATGAATTCAGTGAACATTGTCCTCATATCAGGAGCATTCCATTATTAGTCCCTCTACCAGTACCCCTTGTATGTCGACTCATCGTTCAATCCGTAAGAAGAAAACGATTAACCATCTCTTCAGTGGTGCCAGTGCAGTGCGACTTCATCCTTAAATATATTAATAGTATATATATATATAGATTTGAAAACCAAAATATCACAAATACGCGCTCTCATATACATATACTATCTCTCCCTGGTGTCTTTCCCTATGTTAACTATGCAACCTAGTGCTCCGATACCAAGTGTGACAGCCCTCCCCGCACCAGCCAACATTTCCAATGAAAGTGCGTTGTGCCAATGTCCAAGTAGCACAGGATGGTCACCAAAGAAAGGAATTCTGAACTAACAAGGAACTTATAGAATGTCTCACAGCTCATGGAATAAAATATAATAATAAAATAACTTTGACATAAAACAGGTGAGATAGTGCATCAGCTGAAACTAAACCATCATAGCAGCGGAAAATCCAAAATACAGCTTATGTTTCACTTCATCATTATTACAACTTTTAAAGCTGTCTCTAAAGCAAAATAAGAAAGGTACACTACTAATGCCCAAAGTAGTGACCAACAGCGACACAAGAAGAATATATGTATATATCATACGTGGAAGCCTCCTGCTCGTCTCCGGTACAGCTACTCGTGCATACCACCTAACCTGACTCTAGTCTGCCCATTTAAGAGCACCCAGAGTAATAATAAGAGACATAAAACTCTGGGTCAGACAAAAGTCTGGTATGAGCGATAAGCGGTAAAACACAACAATAACAGGTATACATAACCATACCTGAACCTGGATCTGCAACCAAAGAGTTAGCACAACAGGATGTACATTACTCTAAGGTGACACTAACACATGGTCTAAAGATACGGAGAAGGGGTGTGCATGTCATAGTGATGTCAAACAATCAAGCATAGAAACCATCCCCACATCTCTCACTCAATGTGTAAAGCATACGATATCCACTGCTTTGACCACCCAAATCCCTTGCTATGATCACTCTGCCCCATGGAGTCATGATGGCTCCACTGCACTGATCCATAGCCATTAATCCCTTTCTATGTCCATTTTTCCCCCATGGAGTCATAACAACCCCACTGCACTGGCTCATAGCCTTACTACGATCACTCTGCCACATGGAGTAATAACTACCCCACTGCACTGATCTGTAGCCTAACATCCGTCTCGGTGGTGAATCAAAGTTATGGACGTCGACAACCCCTTAGCACACGTCCCGCAGCAAAGCCCAACTCATGAAGTTAACTCGTTGGTTCCCATTTGGATCATGAGTTACAACTTCTCATTTAGACTACCTTTGCATCTCGGGTTCTGGTCTCCTATGGATCGTTTTGAATGGGCGTAGTACCCCAGTTATCATTGGTTCGATTTGTGATGTCTTCACTCGAGCAGTCGAGTCGTAAGCTCCCTCTCATGGCGGTTCGGATCGGGCTCCTTCACTCGAGCGGTCGGGTCGTGATACTCCAGGTTGGGTCGTGGTGCCACACTGATTCGGATTGTGCCATTTTCAGCAGATCGGGTCGATCATCTCCATCAGAGTCGGGTCGGAGTTACATGGTGCTCCACGGTTCGGTCTGGGTCGAGCCGTGGTCTTCAAGTGCGAGCGGTTCGTAGCACACTCCAAATGCCAGTGGTTCGGGTCGTGGGATGCTCCACAAGCGGGTCGACTCGTACCCCCTTCCACCGATCCGGTTCGGGTTGAATTCGTGCAACTTTTCCAGCGACTTTTTTACGCCATACGACGGCGTTTTCAACCATTTTAACTTTGCTAAACAATCATAATGCATTCCAAACAATAATAGCAACATGTATAATCAACCACAAACACTAAAACAACAATTTTAGCATGTCAATATGGATCAAACATACCCGAAACCCATGTTTTCCCCTTAATCTCCCTTAATCATGTTTAAGCATGCAATTAACAAATAGCCAAAATTTCTGTTAGAGCCCTAAAATAATATTTTAGAATTTTACAAATATTTCCAGAATTTCCTGAGCCATAATCTCACTAATTATCACTAATCACCCCTAATTAGCCATAATTAGTGAAAAACAATGCAAATCACTTACCTTGGCCACAAATTAATATTAGATCTGAACTTTGCTACTGTTATAGGACGAATTCCAATGCTTAGCAGCATCCCCAACTCTGATGTGCCATTAGACATCCTTGATTTGGTGTAGATTAAGCTAATACGTGATTAAACGGTGATTTGGGATGAATTTAAAAAGTGGAGGCCATTATTAGGGTTGAAGATAGGTAAGTGGCGGCTGGAAAATGACAAAAAAAGGTTTCTCTATCCCTAATCAGCCTTCATGTAACTCTAATCCCGAAATCCCCAAATGGGCCTAGCTGCTAATCACCTAGTAAAGCCCAATTAAGTTGTTTTTCACCTTCTAAACCTTAATTCAGCCATATCTCTCAAACGGTAAGTCCGTTTTACAAGTATGACCACTCTAAGGAAAGCTAAACCATCATTCGGATCTAATGAAAGTGGTTTCAGGTCAAAACTCCTTACCAATCAAAAATTATAGGCGAAACAAGGCTCGCCAGGGGCAAAATGGTCATTTAAAAATCGGCAAAAATCGTGAAATAGGAAATGACCCCAATAGTCGTTCCTCAAAGTTACACGACCATACGACTTCATATGAAAAATAATTAAATATTCTACGATCCTTCGATATGTAGAATACGGGTCGTTACATAGAATCCCAGTAACTTCAAAAAATTTCAATGTAGTGACATTTTCTCAATCCTTAGACCGATAAGACACAATCCTTTCTTAGCTCATCGGACATGTGAACAAATGTCTCCCACCGTAACTTTTTCTTGAAACAATTTCAAAACACAAATACGTACATGGTTATTCAATGCTAACATCATTTCATCAATAATTTTCATGCACTCTGAGGTTGAATATTTGTTTCTCTCCTTGCGCTTTCTTCTTTTCTCCCCCGGTCTTGCTTTAGAAGTCTCGACCAAAATCTTGATAGATTCACAAAAATCCATATCGTTTCTCCTCTTTTTTTCTCATGTTTACGGCTCTTGTTTGTGATCCTAGACAGTAAGCCACTTGTAGCATCCTCGCACTTCGTTATTGCATATTTGTACATTATTTGATACCACTACAAGTGGGCTATGATGGGATGTAGAACGAGGAACACTTAAATGCAAATAGACGTGATCCTCACTTAAGTCAAATTCATCTAAATGAGAGGCTTGAAGCCTTGCTCATGCTACTACGTCATCAATAATAATATTCTGTTTGTCGTACTATGTACATCCATTAGTTCAAATTTGTCATATCCACTTTGACTGTGGATACTTGTTACTACCGGATTTCAACATCGAAACCAAATAGAGTTCAAGGGGTATCAGAATGGTAGCAGCATTAGAATGGAAGCCAGGAAAGCTTAAACATGATAACGAAATCAAAAGAAGGGAAAAGATTTGGTCTATATGCTATCGGTACCAACATAAGAGGGAGAAACACGATAAAACATAGGGAAGATAGAGGCAAGGCGGTACCAAAACTAACATACAATAAGCCACTAAGAATGGTTACGACATCAACACTAAAAGCAATCGACCTAGTCTCGATGATGGAAGTATGCAATTCGATATCGAAACTTAAAATAAAGAAGCGCGAGACTGATTTAGGTTTGAGCAAAGAGATATCAAAACCAATACACTTGGTATCGACACCGTTACTAGAAAGCAGCTTCAAAGTCATCAAGAAAAATCCATAAACAATGCAGAAATGAAGCCGGTACTGGAACCAAAGACTGCTGATGTAGGCCAAAGTTCATGAAACAGTGCGAGAAGGGAGGGTCATCCACACTAACATGCTTAGTGTCGATACTGATACCAAGGAAGATTCCAAAGTCATAAGAAAGGAGAAAAGCAATACTCGGAAGCCAAAAGTGTATCGAAATCAAGGAAGAAAGTTGTCCACACCAATGTACTTGCTGTCAATACAATGTATGGAGGCGGTACCAAATTTACAAGTGAAGCAGAACCAACATCAACACACACAATAGAAACGCGGGTCAATACCGACACCAACTATCATTGCTGAAGCCGAAAGCACTCAGAACCGGGTTCCTACTGACCACAACATATAGGGGTTCCATTTTTTCTATAAATAAGACCGTTGGGGCCTCATTTTGAGGGGACTTTTCTCATTATCACATCTCGTAACCATTTATTAGAGAGAAAACACTAAGTTTTAAATCGATTTGGGGTTTCTTGCTTGTAATCATATATGTACTTAATCAAATGATCAGTAAAAAAAGAATCAATATGTGTCACCTATTTCATGCATTTTCTTGTTATTAGCCTTCGACAAAGTTGTATACTTGAGCACCAATTACAGAAATAGCCTTCCACAAGCAATTTAGGTTTATAACTTATGTTGAGCTTAGAGAACCCTTATCCCAAGTTAATTGTTGGTTCTTGAGTCTTGTAAGCGTGCTACTCACCTCTTTGAAGGAAGAGTAAGAAATCTTAGGGATTGAGACCTTGATATATAGGAAAAGGTGAGTTAACTCAAGCTTGTAGGAACTAAACAATTCCTAGGTACCTCTTGGTCCATACCCTTATTCGCTAATTCTGGTATTGACAAAAAATAACTTTAACATTTTGGCGCTAGAAGGAGGGCTTGAACCTCCGATCCTTTGGGTAACCTACCACATCCCTAGTTGTTCCGTCCCGGTTGGACTAAGATTTGAAGAAGCAAGACCATGGAGAAAGGGTCTCGATAAGGATCTTCTAAATCTCGAATGGATACGCCAATAATCAATCATCCAAGAATTATTGAAGAACAAAGGCTGAGAATGGAAGATTTAAGAATCATAAGTAAGAAAAGAGAAGTAGAACAATACGATCCTGACCATTGGAGCATTAACCCTTTCCACATAGGACCAACCCCATCCTTTGCTTTAAGTGGTTCTACATCAAAGGAACATAACCTATTCTCTCACATCAAGAAAGCCATCTATGCATAGGCTAAGGGAACTATATTTGAACAAGGAATGATGAAATCTTTTAACAGCCTTACTTCTAAATGGTCTAAAAGAATGACACTTCAATCTCAAGATAAGTTGAAAATAAGATTTAAAGATCGTGATGAAGTAACAAGGTTAAATTACAAAAGGGCTAAGTTCCAACGTCGAAAGGGAAACTTTGACTCAAGGTTACCTAAAGAGTGTCACCTTGCCACATCAATTGAAAATATCTACTTCCTAACCAAGCATGAGCTTAATTTTTGGCCATTAACAAAGAAGAAACCCAAGTATCAAAGAAAATTAGGAGGGTCAAAATACCACTACCACAAGATGAATGGGAATGAAACCAATCACTGTAGAGTCCTTGAAGGGATGATCATCAAGTTTTTTAATCAAGGCCAGCTATATAGATATATAAAGAAGACTTAATCAACTACAACAAAGGATACCTTAAAAAATGGTATCTACATGGATAGGAGTATGTGAAACTCTTTAAAATTTGGAACTATCTGAAATAGGTGAATCTACCTACGATGGTAGAAAACCCTTGTCATTGCCAAGATGGGCAAGGAACCCCTCGGAGGGGGAGTGGGATGTAAGCCTTTAGCCACACCCAATTCAGAAAGGGCCTGGTTAAAGCATCAAAAGTGTAAGCCTCCGTCCCCCGGG
>JASFAX010003077.1:17500-20000 GCA_030737875.1 Allium sativum
AAATCTTGCCAGAACCGAACTTTCCCATGAGCGGCCACGTTTCACCAGGGTTTCTGCTTGATACGTCCTATTTTCGAAAAAACCGAAAAAATCCAGCCAAAACCAAGCTTTCCTGTAATTGCCCACATTTCAGCATGGTTCTAGCTAGATTTGGCCAGTTTTCGGAAAAACTGGTGAAATCCAACCAAAACCAAACTTTTCCGAGATCGCAACAAAAATATTTTTAAAAATATTTTTAAAAAATTTGGGGAGGGCACTTCCATCGAAAACATTTTCAAAAAAATTTTTTTTTAAATTTTTTTTTTTTTAAATATTTAAAAATTAATATTTTTAAATATTTAAAAAAAAAAAAAATATTTCTCCGAAAAATCCACACAAAAAAAATTTGTTGATCGACCAATGTTTCAGCTTGCGTTTTGCCTGATCCATTTTGGTCGATCCTTCCCCTTCCTCCTCCTCCTCACCCTCCCCCCCCAATATAGGAATATATGGAATTTAGCCTAATATGACCCCGGTAGTCCAAAGTGTCTCTGCTACGTAGGTAAATCCGACCACATTTTTTTTTGTGGTTTTACCATGTAGTCACTGGGTTTTTGAGTGATCCGCATGTGTTTTCCGAATCTGGCACTTTGCCAAGTGCCAAATCTGGTACTTTGGCAAATCTGGTACTTTGCCAAATCCAAGGCGTGCCAAGCCCGATGCGCACACGTGAAAATTCAATGTTTCACCGTGTTTTTCAGCCTGGTACTTTGGCAAACCTGGTACTTTGCCAAGTGCCAAATCTGGTACTTTGCCAAATCCAAGCTGTGCCAAGCCCGATGCGCACACGTGAAAATCTAACGTTTCACCGTGTTTTTCACCATTTTTTGAGTGCCAAATCTGGTACTTTGGCAAATGTGGTACTTTGCCAAATCCAAGGCGTGCGGAGCCCGATTAGCACACGCGAAAATTCGATGTTTCACCGTGTTTTTTAGCCTGGTACTTTGGCAAACCTGGTACTTTGCCAAATGGCAAATCTGGTACTTTGCCAAATCCAAGGCGTGCCAAGCCCGATTAGCACACGTGAAAATTCAATGTTTCACCGTGTTTTTCAGCTTGGTACTTTGGCAAACCTGGTACTTTGCCAAGTGCCAAATCTGGTACTTTGCCAAATCCAAGGCGTGCGGAGCCCGATTAGCACACGTGAAAATCCAATGTTTCACCGTGTTTTTAAGCCCTTTTTGAGTGCCAAAATCTGGTACTTTGGCAAATCTGGTACTTTGGCAAATCTGGTACTTTGCCAAATCCAAGGCGTGCCAAGCCCGATGCGCACACGTGAAAATTCGATGTTTCACCGTGTTTTTTAGCCTGGTACTTTGGCAAACCTGGTACTTTGCCAAGTGCCAAATCTGGTACTTTGCCAAGTGCCAAATCGTGCGGAGCCCGATTAGCACACGTGAAAATTCAATGTTTCACCGTGTTTTTCAGCCTGGTACTTTGGCAAACCTGGTACTTTGCCAAGTGCCAAATCTGGTACTTTGCCAAATCCAAGGCGAGCGGAGCCCGATTAGCACACGTGAAAATTCAATGTTTCACCGTGTTTTTAAGCCCTTTTTGAGTGCCAAATCTGGTACTTTGCAAAGTGCCAAATCTGGTACTTTGCCAAACCCGGTACTTTGCCAAAACCAAGCCGTGCCGAGCCCGATGCGCACACGTGAAAATCCAATGTTTTACCATGTTTTTCAGTCTTTTTTGAGTGCCAAAATCTGGTACTTTGGAAATTTGGTACTTTGCCAAATCCAAGGCGTGCCGAGCCCGATTAGCACACGCGAAAATTCGATGTTTCACCGTGTTTTTCAGCCTGGTACTTTGGCAAACCTGGTACTTTGCCAAGTGCCAAATCTGGTACTTTGCCAAATCCAAGGCGTGCCAAGCCCGATGAGCACACGTAAAAATTCAATGTTTCACCATGTTTTTAAGCCTTTTTTGAGTGCCAAATCTGGTACTTTGCAAAGTGTCGAATCTGGTACTTTGCCAAACCTGGTACTTTGCCAAAACCAAGCCGTGCCAAGCCCGATTAGCACACGTGAAAATCCAATGTTTCACCGTGTTTTTCTCTATTTTTTGAGTGCCAAATCTGGTACTTTGGCAAATTTGGTACTTTGCCAAATCCAAGGCGTGCCGAGCCCGATGAGCACACGTAAAAATTCGATGTTTCACCGTGTTTTTCAGCCTGGTACTTTGCCAAGTGCCAAACCTGGTACTTTGCCAAATCCAAGGCGTGCCAAGCCCGATGAGCACACGTAAAAATTCAATGTTTCACCATGTTTTTAAGCCTTTTTTGAGTGCCAAATCTGGTACTTTGCAAAGTGCCGAATCTGGTACTTTGCCAAACCTGGTACTTTGCCAAAACGAAGCCGTGCCGAGCCCGATGCGCACACGTGAAAATCCAATGTTTCACTGTGTTTTTCACTATTTTTTGAGTGCCAAATCTGGTACTCTGACAAATCCAAGGCGTGCC
>JASFAX010003077.1:40000-42500 GCA_030737875.1 Allium sativum
GAAAATTCAATGTTTCACCGTGTTTTTCAGCCTGGTACTTTGGCAAACCTGGTACTTTGCCAAGTGCCAAATCTGGTACTTTGCCAAATCCAAGCTGTGCCAAGCCCGATGCGCACACGTGAAAATCTAACGTTTCACCGTGTTTTTCACCATTTTTTGAGTGCCAAATCTGGTACTTTGGCAAATGTGGTACTTTGCCAAATCCAAGGCGTGCGGAGCCCGATTAGCACACGCGAAAATTCGATGTTTCACCGTGTTTTTTAGCCTGGTACTTTGGCAAACCTGGTACTTTGCCAAATGGCAAATCTGGTACTTTGCCAAATCCAAGGCGTGCCAAGCCCGATTAGCACACGTGAAAATTCAATGTTTCACCGTGTTTTTCAGCTTGGTACTTTGGCAAACCTGGTACTTTGCCAAGTGCCAAATCTGGTACTTTGCCAAATCCAAGGCGTGCGGAGCCCGATTAGCACACGTGAAAATCCAATGTTTCACCGTGTTTTTAAGCCCTTTTTGAGTGCCAAAATCTGGTACTTTGGCAAATCTGGTACTTTGGCAAATCTGGTACTTTGCCAAATCCAAGGCGTGCCAAGCCCGATGCGCACACGTGAAAATTCGATGTTTCACCGTGTTTTTTAGCCTGGTACTTTGGCAAACCTGGTACTTTGCCAAGTGCCAAATCTGGTACTTTGCCAAGTGCCAAATCGTGCGGAGCCCGATTAGCACACGTGAAAATTCAATGTTTCACCGTGTTTTTCAGCCTGGTACTTTGGCAAACCTGGTACTTTGCCAAGTGCCAAATCTGGTACTTTGCCAAATCCAAGGCGAGCGGAGCCCGATTAGCACACGTGAAAATTCAATGTTTCACCGTGTTTTTAAGCCCTTTTTGAGTGCCAAATCTGGTACTTTGCAAAGTGCCAAATCTGGTACTTTGCCAAACCCGGTACTTTGCCAAAACCAAGCCGTGCCGAGCCCGATGCGCACACGTGAAAATCCAATGTTTTACCATGTTTTTCAGTCTTTTTTGAGTGCCAAAATCTGGTACTTTGGAAATTTGGTACTTTGCCAAATCCAAGGCGTGCCGAGCCCGATTAGCACACGCGAAAATTCGATGTTTCACCGTGTTTTTCAGCCTGGTACTTTGGCAAACCTGGTACTTTGCCAAGTGCCAAATCTGGTACTTTGCCAAATCCAAGGCGTGCCAAGCCCGATGAGCACACGTAAAAATTCAATGTTTCACCATGTTTTTAAGCCTTTTTTGAGTGCCAAATCTGGTACTTTGCAAAGTGTCGAATCTGGTACTTTGCCAAACCTGGTACTTTGCCAAAACCAAGCCGTGCCGAGCCCGATTAGCACACGTGAAAATCCAATGT
Organism: Allium sativum; assembly: GCA_030737875.1. NCBI lineage: Eukaryota > Viridiplantae > Streptophyta > Magnoliopsida > Asparagales > Amaryllidaceae > Allium > Allium sativum. The sequence continues at coordinate 41,371 of JASFAX010003077.1, forward strand.
TTCACCGTGTTTTTCTCTATTTTTTGAGTGCCAAATCTGGTACTTTGGCAAATTTGGTACTTTGCCAAATCCAAGGCGTGCCGAGCCCGATGAGCACACGTAAAAATTCGATGTTTCACCGTGTTTTTCAGCCTGGTACTTTGCCAAGTGCCAAACCTGGTACTTTGCCAAATCCAAGGCGTGCCAAGCCCGATGAGCACACGTAAAAATTCAATGTTTCACCATGTTTTTAAGCCTTTTTTGAGTGCCAAATCTGGTACTTTGCAAAGTGCCGAATCTGGTACTTTGCCAAACCTGGTACTTTGCCAAAACGAAGCCGTGCCGAGCCCGATGCGCACACGTGAAAATCCAATGTTTCACTGTGTTTTTCACTATTTTTTGAGTGCCAAATCTGGTACTCTGACAAATCCAAGGCGTGCCAAGCCCGATGCGCACACGTCGAAATCCAATGTTTCACCGTGTTTTTCAGCCTCGTACTTTGGCAAACCTGGTACTTTGTCAAGTGCTAAATCTGGTAATTCGCCAAATCCAAGTCGTGCCAAGCCCGATGAGCACACGTGAAAATCCAATGTTTCACCGTGTTTTCAAGCCTTTTTTGAGTGCCAAACCTGGTACTTTGCCAAATCTTGTACTTCGGTAAATCTGGTAATTTGCCAAATCCAAGACGTGCCAAGCCCGGCGCGGACACGTGAACACCATTAACTCGAACACCTTCTTTACCAGAAAGCGGGTCAACCGATCGCGTTTGAGCCTTCGGCGCGGAGGTTTCGTAAATTTCACGGGTAAATGTTTGAAATTCCATAGGCTTAGATTTCAGTGTCAGCGCACGTTACAGCTTGCTTTTCGCCTGGTCCGCTCTTCCAATATAAAATCCAGGCACAATGGGCTTTTCTTATAAGTCCACGGAATTATATTTCGGTGGTCGGTCGATCGATGTACCTATTGGATTACTCATTGTCCCATTTTTCTGTCTGTGGCTACTCACCAAGGAATTTGGCACTTAGTGTTTAGACGCGGATCATGTTCAACCGAAAAGATTCCGACAAAACTTGCGGTCTTTGAACGGATCACGTTCCACCTACTGAAAAGCCGTTCTTCTTTCTAACTTCCCCAAACTGAGTATGGGAACT
>JASFAX010003078.1:0-43676 GCA_030737875.1 Allium sativum
CTATTCAGTTTCAATTTGAATTCATTTCTATTCAGTTTCATTTTGAATTCATTTCTATCCAAAATTTCAGATTTAGAAATCACTTTCGATATTTGTTATAAAATGAATAAAATCGATATAAATATCGTTCACGTCAAAATGGCGTAAATCTAATCAACACGGCTTCATATATTGATATTTTCAAATATTCCATTTCGAATATTTCTATTTCAAATATTCTATTTCAAATATTTCTTTTTCAAATATTTCTACTTCTAAACTGGAATGAGGCCCAGCCAATTACCATATAATGTTAATTATATGGATTTTCTACAACACAGGTATATATCAACAACGATGAATAATCAACCATCATCCAAAGTGCATTCCACACTGTATAAGCATCAAATATAAATATTCAACGCTTATAACAGTCTGTCAATCAATCGATCGACATACAACTAATCATTGGGATTAGTGTATGTCATATATCATCCCAATACCCGTGTGGGGTTTCAAACAATCAAACACAGATTTTATTTGTGCAGTTGGGCGATGTTTAAAATTTATCGTCCCAATCAATATCAGTCAAATGTGTGTATATAAACAAATCGTCCGATTTGTTTATTTTTATTTCATTTCATATATACGTTAAAATTTCTATTTTTAACTATAAAATATTTTAACTATAGAAATATTTTATTTCATTTCACATCACATCACACAATCAACTACACAGCAAAATCAAACAAACAAGCATACAAGTCGTCCATGGTCTGTGGACGACGGGTGTCGGGTGCTACTAAACACCGTCTGCATCCTAGTATATATATATATATATATAACTAGAAAAATTAAATTGAAAGGTGAGAAGTTCTCACAGAATTGCTAATCCAACGCCACGACTCTTCTTCGCAGAAATCTTCACCGTTCTTGCTTCTTGTCACTTTCTTCATCCGTATTTACTACATATATAAAAATCACATTTTTACTTCGCTATTCAATATACAAAAATTGAATTTTTACTTCGCTATTCAATATATAAAAATCGAATTTTTACTATGCTATTCAATATATAAAAATCGAATTTTTACTTCGCTATTCAATATATAAAAATCGAATTTTTACTATGCTATTCAATATATAAAAATCGAATTTTTACTTCGTTATTCAATATATAAAAATCGAATTTTTACTATGCAATTCAATATATAAAAATCGAATTTTTACTTCGTTATTCAATATATAAAAATCAAAATTTTACTTCGCTATTCAATATATAAAAATCGAATTTTTACTATGCTATTCAATATATAAAAATCGAATTTTTACTTCGCTATTCAATATATAAAAATCGAATTTTTACTATGCTATTCAATATATAAAAATCGAATTTTTACTATGCTATTCAATATATAAAAATCGAATTTTTACTTTGCTATTCAATATATAAAAATCGAATTTTTACTTCGCTATTCAATATATAAAAATCGAATTTTTACTATGCTATTCAATATATAAAAATCGAATTTTTACTTCGCTATTCAATATATAAAAATCGAATTTTTACTTTTATACGATAAAACAAAGGAAATATATTTCTCGACTCAAAGAAAACGTATTTTATAAATCAAAGTAATCCAATTCTTCAATTCAAGAAAATCGTATATTTCAATTTAATGAAATCATATTTTTGTATAGCTGTTTTTATTTTCAAAAGTAAAGCTATTTTCATTTTTAATAATAATGCTAATTTTATTTTCTATAATCACATTTTTACAAACTGTATATATTTTTAAAACAATGTTCATTTTCTATTTTGCACAAGCTAACTTATATTTTAAACAAACTAATTTCTATTTTAAAACTGATTTTTGTATTTAATGTTTTATCAAATAAAAAATGATTTTTATATTAAATAAAACAATTGCTAAAACAAAATAAAGTATAAAGGAAAAACCTTTATCTTCTTCTCTGTTGAAAGCCACCTCTGTAACCCGTCATCCACGAAACCCATGAGCTCGACTAGAAAAGCCATCGCCACCCGCTACTTCACGTCGTCGGAGGATCATCGGGGGTCTCGTCGAGGAAGGTCAGAGGGAGGTGGCGCAGGTCAGGGCAGGGGCGGTGGCGTACTGCAGCTCGCGGTCTCGAATTGGGGGTTTAGGGTTCGGCGGGCTCGAGCTTCGAACGCAGGGAAGAAGAGAAGTGAGGAGGATAAAGGAAGGGGGAGAAGATCGGAGCGGCGTTGGTCTTGGAGGAGCGACGGCCGGTCACCGACGACGAAGGGGGCGCGAGATCGAGAGGCGACGTGGTTTTTTTTCTCTTTTTTTTCCTTTTTATTTCTGAAATGTGAATGAGAAGGGGGGAAAGGTTATAGGGGGTTTTATATTATTTAATTATTTTTATTTTTAAAAAGTTGACTTTTACATACGACCCCTAAACGAGGCCCACCGCCTGTCGTCCCTAGCGTTTTACCCCTATTCCGAACCCAATGGGATATGTATCGTAGGCTGATTCGATCGTTTCGATCAGTTTCCGTCAAAATCAACATATAACTCTATATATTGAATTTGAACGCGCATTTCAATTTACTGGGGTCATATACTAACTCAATAAATTCCAGAAAAATGTTTTCTAGCTTCGTATTGATGATACGGTCCTAACAAAACTAGTTTCGTCGAATTCTGAGACCGTTTGAAAAATGGCCAATTTCCAGTCAATTAAAATCAACTAAAACTGGTCAAACGCGTTTTCCTTTGTCACGCTCACATATTGATTCGAAAAATTATGAAATTGGGAATTTAGCAATAATTTGACATCACGGACCCAACAAAAGTGGTTTCGTCGAAATCCGAGGTCGTTTGCAAAATGTCTATTTTTAAGGGCCTGAATTTCATAGCGACTATTCAGAATTTTCAACTGGACATATCTTTTGATCCCCGCTATGAAATTTTGATTTGTCGGATTCGTTGGGAAGATATTCTCTATTAGATTCCATTATTTTTGGTTTCACTAAAATCCGGTTTATTTTGCACCTGGTACATTCAATTGAAGTTTGAAATCGAATTATCAAACTACCACGCCATTTTCAATTCCTTTTATAATTTAAAATAATTATTTATATTCTAACGACAAACTATATAATATATACGTTCGAGTTCTGTTCAAAATAAATTTCTCGTCGATATTATTTAAAATAATCTATTTTAAATGATCAAAATTCGCTAAAATTGCAAAAATAAAAATTTTAAAATGGCCCAGATTTTCGGGTTGTTACAATTATGTACTTGAACCCTTAACTACAAGAATTGGGATAATTACATGTCAACTTGTTAGATTGAAATAATTACATGATTGGATGATTACATGTTATTCTTTTAAAATGGAGTTAATTACATGTTAGGAAGAACATGCGACATGATAATCAGTTAAGATAGACTTAATATGATATTAAGTATGACATGTAAAAATATATTACAGTAAAATTTGGAAGACTGGATATGTCTAAATTTATAGTAAATAGAAAACTGTAACCGCACCTAGACACGAGGCTAAATTCAACTTGTTGTAGAAGTCTGCCAGGAATGGCCCGACAAATCCAGCATCCACAAATGGTTAATTTAATGTGGGAGTTCCGGTCCGTAAACATACGTATAAGGGTGCTAAGACATGAGGTTAGGTCCAACTTATGGTAGAAGTTTGCCCGTAACCGCCCGGCAAATCAGCATCCACAAGTGGTCGGCTTAAGGTGAGAGGTCTGATGCATGAACATATATATGAATATATGTTTATAAAAAGATAGAAATAAATGACATTGATTGTAATTAATGGAAATGAAGGAAAGTTACTACAGTAAAAGGATTGGAATGAATGGGGAATGATTACAATCTATTATGAATAAACTTGAAGGGGAAAAAGGAAAGATAATAGGTAGGCTTGTCCTAGAGACAAGTGGAAATTATAACTTAGGTTATAATAACGATAGGGGGAATGAGATAACTTATGTAATAAGATAAGTTGTAATTAATTATAAATTAAGTAATCCATAAATCTAGAAGCCTAAAACCTGTTGTTTGTAATAAGTAGAGAAAAATAGGGGAAACTTATAAAATGCAATAAGTTGTACTTAATTGTAAATTAAGTAATTTGCAAACTTGAGAATCTGAATCCTGCTGATAAGAAGAGCATGTTATCTGTAAACTTAAGAATCTAAAATCTACTGATAAGAATAACATGTTAAAGGCTTATTAATGAACTTAAACAGGTTAAGTTATTTAACTGAAATTTATAAGCAAGAGGAAATTGGTAACTTGAACAACAAGTCAATATGACTTTAAATAACCAAGTTAAATGGAAATCTAAAAAGGTAGAGCAAGCGCGTAATTAAATGATTAGACCTACGGTCTAATAACACATTAACCCGAGTCGCTTGGACCAGTCCGTACGTTTGAAGGTGAATAACAAAACGGGGTAGATCATCGTGGTGTCATGAGGCACGAGAGGAGCGCATGTCCATCTGATTATTTTGCCTATTCCACTGATATTCTGTGGGCTTCGAAAGAATGGAAGGGGAAGCACATGGCTTCCTGGGACATGGATGGTACTCCTTGTAGTCCTCTATGCGGTAATAGCGTTTAGGCTGTGCTCGCAGAGGTTAGGTCTGCGCGTTACTACCTAGTGAGTATACCTTGACTGCCACAATAAGGGGTAGTCAGAAGGCTTTAGAGTGGCATAGACGATTCAACAATCCAGTTGACTTGTGATTAGGCGGGTTATGATCATTTTATCGGGTTGCCTTCGGCAGGTCTAACCATCTATTTGATAGCAGTCGTTGGGTACCAACCACCGAAAGTCAGCGTGATGTGGAAAGACGGAGAGTTAAACCTACAGATCATCGACCTTTCGCTATCAAGGCTTTGGTTGCGGGATAGGCCAATTAGGATGTTGTTTGCTGTTTTTCTGGGCCACGTCACTAGCTATTAATTCCGTTTGTCTTTTATTAGTTAAAGGAGGGGTCGGGTGGGACCATAGCCACTAAAAATGCAGACCATAGCATCTGTGTACACATATTTCTGAAAAGGCTCCTGACCGAGTTCTGTCTATATGATATAGCCCTGTTACGGAAATCGGTGCACAATAGATAATACATGCGGATACATGCATACCCTTTTTTGGATGGTGTATGATCAAGGTCGAGGCATCGAGTACGATTAACGATACATACGTGAGGAAGTCTAGATACATGCACGTTTGCTCCGGGTGGTGTATCGTAGACTCTAGGGCATTACTCTGTGATGGAATCTAATTTGATCGAATGGTTCGAAGGTGGCAGTCCGTACACTTACGTAGCATGGTGATGACAGTTCTATGCGGAACGTAGTGTTGTTATATAGAGATACGTACGTTGCTCCGGCGTAGGATGAGGGACTGCGTATATTTCAGTGGCTTTACGGCGAAGACCGTGTAAGTGGGGTACCATGGGGTGTACCTTTATTTGGGGGTAGCTACATATATACTATATTAGATTAATCTACTGGGGAGTAGATGGGTACGATGTGTGTGTAAGCCTTAAGTGTTGTTAACCCAAGTAACCTAACAAATAAGAAAATGTAGCTGAACAGTATATGTAAGGTTATCCGAAATGTGTAGTTTAAATCCAGTCACCAGAGCTTATGTTGTTACCCCATCCTCATAACATACTCGCAGGTTAGATTTGTTGCAGAGATATGATAGCTTTGGATATTGGTTAGGCAATATTGTTATCTTGGTAAAGGCTATATATTGATTATATTATATTTTATTCCATTCCGTTGTGAGATGCTTTCTGAGCTCTGATATGTTTATTATCTCTGTCTTTTCTATAGGATACCAGACAAACCAACACAGGTTTCGATAGATTAGAATTTTGAAAAAAATTCGGTCTGTCGGAATTCGGGATGTTACAACATAGTTCATATTTCTTTGTTGATTTTTTCATGAAGCGTTCCTGCAGTTAGTGGATAACTTCTTGATTTCTTCCCAAGGTTAGGTTGAATCTTTTTGACTATTTGGAGAATAATATTTTGTACTCTGATGTTATTTTGACTAAGATTTTGAGACATGATATTTTGTAACTATTTGATTTACTGTAATAAAGATGGTTTCGTATTAAAAAAGAAATTATCTTCTTCCATTGTAAATTTATATTTTTATGTCTTGTGAAATCTTAGTCTTTGCAATGTTTTATGTCTTTATACGTACCATGCTTCATAATTTCTTAATAAAATCCTCATACCGGTTGCTTTAAGGAATATGGGGTGTTACAACATGCATGCAAAGGAATATGAAAGAAATGGTAACCGCAAGCACATTGCGGTAAATTACAAAGAATGTAGTTACAAGAAAAGAAAGGTAATAAAGATTAGTGTGAAATAGAGGTTGTTTTACCATATTGCACATTAATCGTATATATATATATATATATATATATATATATATATATATGCACATGATGCAAATAAAAGAAATAACTTGCAACTACGGATCTTAATTAATGTACATTATGAAAATAGATCTTTATATCTTTTCACCAACCAATCTAATGAAGTGTGCGAATTTTTTTCCTGAATAATAAAAATATACAAGATGTTAAATAAAGAAAGTTTACAACATCAAAGGCTTAGTTAAATAATAAGGAACCTAGGGAAATTGTGATGAACGGGGAATATAACTTATTATAATTAATTGTATGAATGGGAATGAAATATAATAGGTAGAGTTGTCCTAGGGACAAGTGAAATTATAACATAAGTTATAATTAATGATAAACAGAGACCTTACTGATAAACCTTGGTTAAGCGAACTAAATTGATAAGAAAATCCACAGTAATGGTTGTGGTAACGGTGTAAAATAAGGTTATAATTAAGTAAGAAAGAATAAAGTATGCTTATTATTAGTAGACTTATAATTGGGAGTATTAAGTCTAATGAATGTAATAATAATAAGTGGAAGCCTACTCCGGCGGCGTTGGGTTAATTAAAAAAGGTAAGCGACCAAATGTGAGCTAATAAACCAGTGACTTGAATAAAAATTGAATACGTAAATAATCAAGTCAATTAGTAGTGTGATAAGTTAAAGCAAGCGTGTGATTCAAGATTAGACGTAGTATCTTATAACGTGATGGCGTGATGCGCTTGGACCAGTCCATACGTATGGAGATGAAGATTCCAATAGGGTAGATCATCTTGTGTCTGGAGACACGAGAGGTGCACATCCAACTAGTTATTCTACGAGGCTGGAGGGAAGCACGAGGCTTCTGTGAGACGTGGTAGGATACTCTACGATGGCCCACTAAGGAACAACCAGATGAAGCCATCGCTCAAAGGCAGGTCTATTGCACCATCTAGAGTATACCATGACTACAACTATGGTGTAGCAGTCAGATGGCCTTGGGTGATTCAGGGGTTTGCCTCGCTCTGGGTGGAGGTACTCATGACCAAATTAAGGGTTGTAATTATCAGACACCTGTCATCGATAGTTTGTGGGATGTGGAAAGACTAAGAGCTAAACCAACACACCAATGATATTTAACTATCGAGATGTTGGTTGAGGGAAACACCAAATTGGATGTTAAAATGGTAGATAGGGGCAAGTCATTGGCTCTTGATGTAGTCTTTCATTAGTTGAGGGAGGGGTCAGGGTGGGCCATAGCCACCATGAAAAGTGATGGACCATATGTGAATATCTATAATATAGGCCTAACAAAATTGTCGTTTACAGATATCGAAAGATTCCAACCGAGTTTTGTGCATTGGATGCAGCCCTATTACGAAACTCGGGTTATAGTAGGCAGTACGTTCATGTGAGGGTCTAGATACATACACTGGGTGGTGTTTTGTAGACATTAGGACATTACTCCATGACGATACGTGGTTCGACCAAGGAGTTCGGATACGAGGATCTGTACGGTTACGCGACATAGCAATGGTGGTTCTGTGTGATTACATGGCGTAACGATGAAGAATTCCATATGTGGTTCCGCGTAGGACAGAGGTTGCACATGCTTCTGTGGTGTGACGGCGGACATCATACGAGGAGGGTACTATGGGGAGTACCTTTAGATGTTAGGCATAGCTACATATATATTATATTAAGTTTAATCTACTGGAAAGTAGATGGGTACGACATAAGTGCAGAATCTAGAGTGTTGTTAACATGAATAACCTAAAACCTAATAATTAAGAAAATGTAACTGAATGGTATATGTAGGGTTATTTCAAAATGTATAATTTTCTCTCTCACCAGAACTTGTGTTTTGACCCCCTCCTCATAACATACTCAGGGTTAGATTTATGGCAGTGATTTGGTAGCCTTTGGACACTTGTTAGGTAGTGTCATTATTTCGGTAAGGCTATATTTGATTATTATATTTTATCCATTCCGCTGTGAGATGTTTTATCGAGCTCTGATATATTTATTATCTCTGTCTTTTCTGCAGTATACTAGACAAGCCAACTCGAGCTTTGATAGATTGTGATTTTTGAGAAAAATCCGGTCCATTGGAATTCAAGTTGTTACAAAAAGCCAATTTCTTCTTATTAAGTCGGGTAAATAGTGTCGAGATCCGTGAAAAGTCCTTAGTGAAATTCCTATAGTAACCCGCTAAGTCATGAAAACTCCTCACCTTAGTCGCGTTCTTGGGGGTTCTCCAATCCTATACCAGCACTATCTTGGCGGTATCAACAATCGACCCATCCTTTGAGACCATATGCCCCATGAAACGCACATCTTTCTTCAAAAATGACACTTGGAGAATTCCATCTTCAACTGATGAACTCGGAGAGGACGGAGAACCTCTCCAAAATGTGAAGCATGCTCGTCCTTGTTCCTCGAGAAGACAAGGATATCATCTAGAAAAACCACATTAAACTTATTCAGAACATCTCTGAATACCATACTCATCAAATCCTTGAATATGTTGGTACGTTGGTCAGCGCAAAATGCATAAACTGACCACTCGAAGAGGCCATAAGGAGTACAAAATGCTATTTTATTGATGCTATCCTCAACCATGCGTAACTGATGAAAACTAGTAGCCAAATCCAACTGAGAGAATACAGCCGTGCCCACTAACTTGTCAAAAAAGATTCTCTATCTGAGGGAGTGGGTAACAATTTTTCTTTATGATCTTGTTCAATCCTCGGTAATCCACAAGCAGACGGAGGGAACCATCAACCTTAGTGGCAAAGACAACATGTGCTCCCACTCATATATACTTCGTCTCATAAAACCCTTTCCCAAAAGATCACATACTTCCTTGCTTGACTATTTCCATTCCCTTGGAGCCATATGCTGAACAGTTATTTCTACAGGCTTTGCATTCTCACTAATTATGAAAATGGATATCTTGCTTAGGTGGCAATCCTTTAATCTCCTCGAATACATCCGGATACTCGCAGATAATAGGTACAAAATAAATATTAACAGAGGAATCTAGGGATTAAAGAAAATTCAACATGAATGACCCTCATGGGTCACAAGAAATATCTAGGTTCCCACCACAACATGTCATCAAACGAAGGACCTCTTGCAGTTAAGTACAACCCTATACATAGCTAACAAATCCATCCCTATGATCATCCCGTACTCTGAATATCCCAACACATGGGCATCACAATCAAACTCAACACCTAACATTGAAATTTTCAAACCTCTGCAAATCATAGATAGGTGAATTGAACCACCTATAATGTTTAAAACTACAACGGGATTGGTAACTAGTGAGATTCCTAAGTGCAAACAGTCAACCAAGGTACTAGAAATAAACGAATGAGAAGCCCTCGAATCGAAAAGAGTTAGGAAAATCAAAGAGAGAGAGAGAGATCAAACCTTCAACAAAGACTTTCCTACCTCTATCCGGGCACTACTAGTCGATGTTGCCTCCAAAACATGCATCTGAACTGTTGTTGTACCAGTACCCTGTTCTGTCCTCTGTGGACATGCTCTACTCATATGTCCTGGCTTCCCACAAATATAAGTCTATCCTTTCAAATTCCCGCAATTCCTAATGTGGTGTCCTAGTGTTCAACGCCCATAGCACTTGATCTTAGTCTTGATCTGCCCTTTCTAAGGATTTTCAACTTGCTTCTTGTTGTATTTATTATTCCAGAATTTCTTTTAGAACTAGGAAACTTAGAAGCTCCACTCTTTTCATCCTTAACCTCTTCTTTCTTTTCCTTACGCATCAATGCCATCTCAATCAAAGCCTCAAATGTACCTCCCATAGGATGTGAGTCATCGTCAAACCTTGGAAAGGTTGATTCAACCCTCTCACAAATTGAATAACATTCTTGTGAGCGATATTAACCAAATCCATGCCAAATATCGACAACTCATTGAACCGATTAATGTATTCCTTTACTAACAAATTTCCTTGCTTCAAGCTCAAAAACTGCTCTAACTACACCATTCCTTAGCAGAAGACAAAAACTTCCTCTCATACCAATTCCTGAATCCAGCTTAATCCAAATTCCTAATCTCATCCTCTATGGTATCCCACCAAAACGAGGCTTCCGCCTTAAGTTGCCCAAGATCCAAGTCGAAATCTCATCATATCCTCCACTTCCAAAAGCTCGAAAATTCTCTTGGTCTCTCTAATCCAAGTGCGCGCCTTCACAAACGTCTTGGTGCCCAAAAAAGTATTTTCTTCCAAGTTAGAGAAGTCCTTGCAAATCTTATATAAATTCGTAGCGGTTTGTGCGTTGGAAGGAACCACCGCAGCACGTGCTGGAACCTATGCATGTTCTTGTCACTCACCAAGCGACGTAGCTTCTAAATATCTACGGATCCAACCGGGAATAGGAACACCCATAGGAAGATTAGGGCTCCCGACATGCTATGCAAAAGAAAGGATATAAGTCGAAGGAATCAAAGGAATGTTGTATAGTGGGGATATATTTTATTTTCAAAAATAACTTTTGCCTTTTAAAAATAGGTTTTCTTTCAAAAAAGGTTATTTTTAAAACAAAATTTTAGTGATCTTGTAATCTCAGACTCTGATGCCAAATGTAATACATCATACCCCTTAACGTTATCCTAACACGAAATCTCGTTAGGAAATATGAAGCGTTGTAGGTATAAAGACAAATACATCACAGATACTAAGATTTCACCAGACATAAAATAAACTCACAACGGAAGAAAAATACAATTTACATTAAAAATAATAAAACCATCTTTATTATTTAGCTAAATCAAACAACCGTAAAATACCATGTCTCGAATCTCAATCATAATAAAAATATTAGAGTACAATAATAGTATCCGGAAATAGCCAAAAAGGTACATACAAACTGTGGAAAGAAATAAAACAATACTTCTCTACGAGAGTCTTGCAAGATAAAGTTAACTAAGCAGTTCAAGCTAAGAACTTCCTCCTTAAGAGCTTGAGGGAAGAAAAAGTAAAGAAGAAAAGAAGAAAAATAGGTCAAACAAAAAGCCAGGTGATCTCTAGTGATTTCTAGCACAACTGATAAACAAAAAAAATAGATAAAACAGTAGTCCTAGTGTCATAAACGGGTAAGTGTCTGTACACACCAAAAAGTGAAAGATAGAATAGTCATGAAAAAAGAATGTAAGTGCTCCCATTTGCAAGATTCGATAATGACGACTGTTTTGCACTTCTACAGATTTGAAATAAAACAATAATTAGGAAGAAGTACGTAATAATACCAATCGATCAACTACAATGAATCGTGGATAACCTATGCCCACTTTGAGTTCGCATTTATCAGGCCTTAGCCCATCAGTCAAATGGCATAACTTTATCCATAGGTATAAAAATGGCTTATGATAGTAAATCGTTCTAGTGCACGCACACTGACCCGCTAAAACGTACTCACACCCTCCAACTAGACCGACTTGCGGCAATAATGTAACACGGTGCGTGCCCTTGACTCATATTGCGAATGAAAATGATAAAAAAAAAAGGTATGTTACATTGAATGGATCCCAACAAATAACAAGTTTTCCAAATCCCCAAACCATGATTTGACCTCCACAAACAAATTCAATATATATTATGCCCTTAATTTTTTTTTTTGTGAAAGTTAAGCGCAAAATTTTATTTCTCTATACGAAATGATTACAATATGAACTAACCCACTATAAATAAAATTACAAATAACACCTAGGCAACTCACGTATACACTATACTCGAAATATAAAGTCAAAAAACCTAACTCCTTCACTGATATCACAGTGCAAAACTTCAGTGTTTAATCAGCTCAGCACCATCTGGTCTATCAAATACCACTACTACCAAAAGCATCCAATATATACTTCAACATTTCTCAATTTACACTATATTCGTCCACCATTCAGCATCTCGGAAAATTCCTAATATAATCTCTAGTACAACCAACAAGCATTACGTTTCACTTTGCTTTACCACCAGAGTCCTATATAGATACCATGCACATCCGAACACAACTAAACCGCATCAAAAAAGAGACGGGTCATACATCGGGTTATTCCTACTATGCCTTCTAGATGTCTTTAGATTTGAACTTAAAGGACACACGTCATCTGAAGTATAATCAATCCCCTCATCTAAATCATCCCAAAATTTCCCTGTTAGTTTAACATTCTTGGATTTAGATGATGGCAATGAACTCTTAGGGACTGCAGAAGATAACAAGGCCGGATAAATATTTGGAAATGTTTGACCAGCACCAGCCACTGTAAGAGGTGGTAATTTGATATTAGACGGAGGCTTCAAGTGCAAATAAGGAGAAAAATTAGCCTGATATGAAGAATCTTTACCAAATGATTTACTGTTAGAAGAAGCTTGACCAAACGAAATGTTGTTAGCAGCAGATTCAGAATTAGAAACCAAGTCTCTTTCAATAGCATTATCCCCTTCTTGAAATAGATATTTTAAACCAAAATCCCCACCTTATACAAAAAAGGACTAGAATCTCTTACATGAATACCATCGTTAGCCTTACTAACCGATCCTTCATTAGCCTCACTAACCTGTCCTTCAGTTCTAACTTTATAACCAACATTAGCCGTACTATCTTTGCTGCCATCATTAACTTTACTAACTAAAACATTAGACCTACCTGTATCATTAACATTATCTGCATTGTCTTTACTACCATCGTTATCTGCATTGCCTACATCGAGTCCAGAAGAGAAATCATCCACCCTTGCACTATCATCTCTATGAAAAGTTGTACCACTAAAATTTTCTGGTTCTTTCTCCACTACATTCTTCTTTCTTCTTATCATTTTCTTTTTTGAAACAACTTTGGTCCACCCCTTTTCACCATAAACAGATTGTGCATTGCTCTTAAACTGCTATTGTTCGTGGTATCTACATTATCATAAAAACCATCACCATCGCATTGTTTATCATCAACACCAATATCCTTTCTACCCTTATCACAGTTAACAATACGGTGACCAAAGCATTTGCATTCAACACAAATACTCGGTTTCCAGTCATATGAGAGCTTAACAACAGGACTATCACTTAATTCAGACAACTCTATACAATCAGGCAAATCAGCATCAGGATTAATTTCAACCAAAGCCTTCGCATACTTGATTTTCTGCAATTTCTCAGTGCTGTAATCAAAGCAAATCAACCTACCAACATGACACGCTAACCAAATTATCCCAATCAAAGTCCAAATAATTAGTGGAATATTAGAAAAATGGATCCAGATAGGAATCTTTTTAATCTGCCTATGAGAATATCCAATAGTCGGATCCCATTGAGTAATTATAAACATACGGCCTCTTATGAATACTGGATCTGATTGAAGAATCTTAACTCTATCATGTTCAATAGCAAATTGGAAGTAAAAATTCATACCATCAGACTTTACATTAAATTCCCCCAACTGTCTCAAATGTATTTTCAAAAAAATTACTACAACATGATAGGGAAGCGTACCGTCTAAGAAGAACCCTACAAGATGATTACTCCAATATTTGAGGCCCTCTTCTTTATCCAGATCTGGAAGCTTCTTAGATCCATCCTTGACAATTTCAAACTGAATCGGTTTATAGTGACCAGCATTCCTAGGAAGCGATCAAAAAAGAGAAGCAAAAGCTGACTTACTCGAGAGTTGCACAATTTTAGGAAGATACAACTGAGCTTCCGGTGTCAGATCTGATATAGCTTGATGCAAATTAACACCAGAACTATTCGCAAACGAATCATTACCTTGAGCAGAGACAGAAGGGATGGAAGGATGAGGAGTCGAAGAGGAATGAAAAGGAGGAAAAGAAGAAGGATCGAAGGAAAAAAGAAGAAGTAGGAATCGCTATTATGCCGCCATTATTGAAGATTTTTTTATCATTAGGCCCTTAATTTACCCATACACTTTAATATGTCCATATTAAAGCCCGACAACGAGGAGTATTTGGCTCATAATACCCACACACTCTAAATCAATATATACATACAATGCCTAACCATGACAGTCTAGTTTAAGCTTATAATTTACCCATGCCCTATAAATTAATATGTTCATATTATAGCCTAACAACGAAGAGTACTAGGCTCGTAATTTACCCACATGCTGTAATCCAATTTGCATATAATAAGCCTAACTGTCCCTCTCAAATATTCCAAGTCTATTGTAAATAAACTATTCATATAGTGTTATGATTTCTAATTATCATAATTATGAAAATTTTAGGTTGTAACACATTTCTTTTAAAATCTGTCAAATAGGCTTTTACAATTTGATTTGCCTTAATTCAGTTAATCCCTTCTTAATTGTAGTTTGAACATATTCAAATTTAGCTACAATTTTGATTATTGCTTTTCAATTAACTTTTATTCCCCAATCCAAATGCAGAATAAATGAAAAAGTGAAATAATCCAATGCAAATATATAGGCATACAAGTTCAAGCCTGTTTTCATCGCATTTATATTCCCTTTAGGCATATTTTGACGTAACTACAAAATCTAAAAAAAATGAAAAAGGGGAGAATAAATCTGATACAAAAGTTAATAGTAATATGAATGAAATCAAAGAAATAGACAGAAGAAATTCAGTAAGAAGAATAGAGACAATTGAATCTTAAACCAAATGTAAAAATCTGAATCCAAGAAATGTAAATAATCTTAATTTGAAACAACTACAACCGTTACTTTGTAGATTTAACTTTAGCTTAATAGAAATCTAGAAATCATATAAACCTCACCTAAATTTTCAAATCTAATGGCCCCGGTAGGAAATTCCCAAAATCTATGACTAAACAATACTCTTATTTGTGTGCGAACAAACTTATTCTTAGATAATTAGGTTTTCATCCTCAAACATCGGATAAACAAAATCTCGAACCTTCCAGCGTGTTCCGTTTCGTGCCAGGCATGAAAATGTGCTTGGTTGCACTACCTGGGTCAACCCACTTCCTAGGTGGGTCGACACAGGGGTCGACCCAGCCAGGACTGGGTCCTCCCGATATTTATGCTAATTACATGTAATTAATTATATTTTATTTGTTTGTTTCATTTTAATTTCTGATTCGAATTTCAAACTTCAATTAGCCAAAAGTAATTCGTTGTAAGTCTGTTTTACATAAACAAAAAAATCTATCTAAATCAGAAAATCGTAACAGACCTAATGGCGCAAACTCCATTACCCAATTCTCAATATTTTACAACTTATCCTTTAATTAATTAATTTGTTAATTAATTATTATTCATTTAAATTTGGGTTGTTACAGTTCCATCATAATATATTCCTTCTTCCAGAGAATAACCTTGGGAAACTAATTATGCTTTTTTCCTACTACGTCTCCTTATTCATTCATCTTGTTTTTATATATCCATTTTGTTCCAATTATAGATTTATTTTATGATCTGGGGGACAACTCCCAAACGTCATTTCTAGTAAACTGATTAAATTTCTCTTGGATAGCTAATATCCAAAGGTCATCTTTATATGCTTCTATTGGATTTTTAGGTTCAATCGCAGAAATAAATGCAACATTACTCATTTTTTTTAACTAATTTCTTATTTTTGCTACTGATTCAATATTTCCTTAAATTATTTCTACTGTATAATCTCTTAGAATTCTTGTTCTTTTATTAGTTCGAAAATCATGATGATTGTCAATATGACTATTATTATTAATATCATTATCTAATGATTATTCTATTTTCATCTCCATCAAAATTCACATTTTTTATTTATAGTTTTAAGATTTTCTTAAAATGAAACATGTAGAGTTTCTTCAATTGTTTTAGTCCTAATATTGTAAACTTTATATACTTTACTTATATTTGAATACCCAATAAAAATTCCTTTATTAGATCCTTTCTTATTACAAAATTTTCAAAATTCTTATTTTTAAATTCTCCTCCATTATCACTTCATATAGTTTTAATTTTTATAGAAAGTAGATATTGAATTCTTTTAGCAAAATTTCAAATTATTCATAAAAATCACTTTTATTCTTTAGAAAAATTGCCCAAGTAAATCGATAAAAATCATCTACTATAACAAATACATATCTATTATGACTTAAAGATTGAATCTGGGAATGACCAAAAAGATCGAGATGTAAGATTTCTAAAGGTTGAGAAGTTGAAATCATAACTTTTGATTTAAAGGAACTTTTTTAAGTTTTCCTGATTGCAAAGCTTCATATAGATTTTCTACCATAAAAATATTTTTGAGAGATCTCTAACTT
Organism: Allium sativum; assembly: GCA_030737875.1. Taxonomy (NCBI): domain Eukaryota; kingdom Viridiplantae; phylum Streptophyta; class Magnoliopsida; order Asparagales; family Amaryllidaceae; genus Allium; species Allium sativum. The sequence continues at coordinate 16,683 of JASFAX010003078.1, forward strand.
GATTATTTTAAGAAATTTTTGATAAGAATTTAAAATTTACATGACCAAACCTTTTTCAAGGGTTAATTGTAACTACCAAAAGACATAGATCATGATTTGGAATTTTCATGCATAATCTATAAACTTTCCTTTTTATAATGCTTTTCAAATATTGTTTGACTTATTATCATTGATATAACACCAATCTTTTTCAAATTTAATCTTATAGCCTTTATGGTTGACTAATACTAAGAAAACAATGTTTTAAAATCCTAACTAATAAAGCATTATAAATGGTAAGAGTTATAGAATTACCGACATTGGTGATTCCAATCTTGTATCCTTTTGAGTTGTCTCCAAAGTTCACCAATCCTCTATCGTTATAAACAATATTCTTGAATATTTCATATCATATACCCCGATCATCCACTTTCAAGTATCCACTTAATCTTTTTGATTTTTTGTGTCTTTTCATCAGAATCTTTTCATCAATCGCCATGAAACAAGTTTGTTCCTACAAAAGTATACCTTTTCAATATACCAAGTGAAATTTTAAAAATTATATATGCAATTTTAAAAAATTCTAACATAATGATTTTGTGATAAATCCATGCATGAATAAAATTGTAACTATTTTGAAAATTTCCATTTTAAAACTTTTTCAAAAATCATATTATGAAACTTTTGAAAACCTTGCTCCAATACCAATTATGGTGCAATGGAAGTGGACACTAAGGAAAACTTAACACTAGAGGGGGTAAATATTGCTTATGGAATTGTTATTAATCTTTTTGAATTACTTTTATTATACTTGAATAGATGAAAACTATCACAAGTTTATCACAGAAATCACAGAAAACTAAATAGAATCAAAAGCAATAAAACACAATAAAGGAAAGGAAAGAACACGCCGCATTTTATCATGGTTTGGAGTTAACTAATTTTCAGTCCCGCACCAAAGCCTGCTCGGATATTTATTATTTTCAAAATCTTTTACATTCCTTGATTTCAAGGTTAAAAGGAGAGATGCTCTAGAATTTCCGCTTTTAGGCATAGTAGCCCTATATTTCCAAGCCAACAGGACACACCCGATTGCTTTATGGGTACAATAAAGCCCAACCTGATCTACAGGCTAACACATAACACCATTTAGAGTATTTAAGAAGGTTTTACAATGGAATGAAGACTTGATCTTTTGTTCTTGATTAGAATTGCCTTAGAACTCTATTTTGCACTCTATTCTTGAGAGAGTATAGAGAATATGATAGAGAATTGAAAAATAAGTAGAAATGGTTTGATTCACTTGAGAATTTGGAAGATTATAAGTGGAATTTTGTTAAGAAACGATGGAGGAGAGTAAAGGGAAGAAGATGAAAAAATGATGAAAAATCGTTGGAAAATTATAGCTATTAATAGATAGCAACAGTCGACGATTTAATTCATTTCCTTTTCTAGTCATATTTATCTACGTGCATGTCCATCGGACGTGCCTCCGTACTGACACACACACACACACACACACACATATATATATATATATATATTATGGATTGTATGTCCAAATATGTATATTACTTTGCATTATACTTGATGTATGTATATATGAGATTGTGTTTGTTGTTCTGTGATCTATATTATTTATTATTGTTGTGTTTTGTCCTTGATCGATGTAACACCCCGAATTTCAGTTAATGCTAAAATTCACAAATTAAAGAATAATTAATCCCAGATTTGGGAATTAGGGGAAACGGGTTGCACTATTGCGTTCGTCTCGGAAAAATACACGAAATAGAGTCTGAGTTTTCGAAAATCGGAGTCCGTATGAAGAAGATATGGACGAACGAAGTTAGGCAGAAAAACCGGAATACTAGCCAGAATGCACTGGCGCACTTGTGAAGTGCGCCAACACAAAAATGCACTGGCGCACTTGTGAAGTGCGCCAACACATTTTTACACTGGCGCACTTGGGAAGTGCGCCCGTGCCGAGCTAGGAAACCTGCACAGTTTCTAGAGAGTTCTGTGGTTGGGTGCACCAGTTTGGGGTTTGGGCTTGGTCTTATGGCTGGTTTCTGGAAGGTTCCGAAATCTAAGGGTCCTAATCTAATTTAGGGTTAATCTAAGGGCCTAAAACACTCACCTAATCTATAAATACACCCTAATACTACCCTAATTCATACTAAAAATAGAAATGATGCCACCATGCCGCCAAAATCAAACTTGAGAGGAACCTCCACTAGTTTATGAAGAAAGTTGCAAGCTAATCAACCTCTAATCATCATCTTCCTCTTGTATAGCAACTAGTTCTACTACATAAGTTTGCTAATCTTGGTTTTGGTGAGTTCCTATAGCTTTAATAATCAATTGTTAAATTGATTATGGTAGGATGTGATAAGACATGGCTATGTTTGTGGATAAATGTGTTTATGCAAGTTTGTATGATATGTGTTTTGCAAGTTTTATGCTATATGCAAGTTTAATGCCATGTTTTATGATGCAAAACACTATGTTGAACATTTATGCATATGTAACATGTTATGCAAACTATATGTGAGAGTATATGCAAGTTATATGTAACATGATATGCAAGTTATGTATGTGGTTTTATGCATGCTAAGTATTTGGTTTATGCATGCTAAGTATTTGGTTTTATGCATGCTATGTATTTGGTTTTATGCATGCTAAGTATTTGGTTTTATGCATGCTAAGTATTTGGTTTTAAGCATGCTATGTATTTGGTTTTATGCACGCTAAGTATTTGGTTTTATGCATGCTAAGTATTTGGTTTTATGCATGCTATGTATGTGGTTTTATGCATGCTAAGTGTTTGGTTTTATGCAAGTTTGTCTCTTTTTATGATATGCATAATATATGCAAGTTTGTCTCTAAGTATGGCATGTTATGCAAGTTCATATGCAAGTTATGATACATGTTTATATGCAAGTTATGATGCAAGTTCACATGCAAGTCATGATGCAAGTTCATATGCAAGTTATGATACATGTTTATATGCAAGTCATGATGCAAGTTATGATACATGTTTATATGCAAGTTATGATGCAAGTTCATATGCAAGTTATGATACATGTTTATATGCAAGTTATGATGCAAGTTCATATGCAAGTTATGATACATGTTTATATGCAAGTTATGATGCAAGTTCATATGCAAGTGATGATACATGTTTATATGCAAGTTATGATGCAAGTTCATATGCAAGTCATGATGCAAGTTCATATGCAAGTTATGATACATGTTTATATGCAAGTCATGATGCAAGTTCATATGCAAGTTATGATACATGTTTATATGCAAGCTATGATGCAAGTTCATATGCAAGTTATGATACATGTTTATATGCAAGTTATGATGCAAGTTCATATGCAAGTTATGATACATGTTTATATGCAAGTTATGATGCAAGTTCATATGCAAGTTTATGTGCAAGTACATATGCAAGTTGTCTCTTTTATGATATGCATAATGCAAGTTTGGGTTAATTACTAGTTGGGTTTAATGTATGTTCATATATGCAAGTTGACACCTTTTGAACCCATGATAAAGTTACATGCTATGTTGGCTAAACCCATGACATTTGTGATGAATCTTCCCTTTTATTATGTCACGTTACGAGAACGAATTACGTGGGGAACGATGGGGTTAATATGCATGTTAATAAAATGATGTGGAATGGGTATGCTTAAGAGTAACATAAATTAAATGGACATAATTGGGAATTTACCTATTGAGTTAGGTCTACCCATATTATGTAGTTGGGAATTTACCTATTGAGTTAGGTCTACCCATACTACGGAGTTGGGAATTTACCTATTGAGTTAGGTCTACCCATATTCTGGAAAACATGATTAATTAATTAGGGATAATTAATATAAATTAGGAGGGTGATTAATTAGGTGTAATTAATCGACTAAGACACGAGGTTGGACTCAGTTGTAGCGTAAAACTGCCCGGACCCGACCGGCTTAACCAGTTGCTACAAATGTTAGCCCAATGTGAGAGGTCTTAGGCACAAATTAAATACGTGATTAAAGTAAAGACACGAGGTTAGACCCTTTTTATGACGTAAGGCTGCCCGGACCCAACCGGCATATCCAGCAGTCATAAAAGACGGTCTAATGTGAGCGGTCTTTATGAGGTCATGATCTTAATTAATTAATTAAGAAACACTTAACCATATTAGCATGTAGAGGGACATGAGGGGTTAAGTGGGTGCCTTGGGTGGCATGAGGAATCTAGTGGGTTGCCTTGGGTGGCAATAGAAAATACGATTAGAATACTTAACCAAAGAGGAACATGTAATTAAACATGGGTAAAGGGTTAAGTAAGTGCTTTGGGTGGCATGTGGAAATCTAGTGGGTGCCTTAAGTGGCAATTGATATATAATTAGATGACTTAACCAAACCTTAACATGTAGGTGGGCATGATTATAACAGGGGTTAAGTGGGATACACTAGATAAAATAACAAGCTTAGGGGGTAGCTTGTGGGGGCCCATTTCAACCAATATCCCAAACGTATCTTAGTGGGCTCGACTCTAGTCGAGTGACGGGACACGCATATTGGGCTTGACTATAAGAGGCCAAAATGGGTTAGCGGTGGCAACGCAGGACCAACGGGTTTCATATGCGTGTGTGGACCCGGGCTGGTAAATAAGACGTTGTTGCATCGTGTAGATATAAGCCGTGCACCGTTAGTTTTATCAGGTTGCCACGCTGGGGAATGGTACACCCCACGATGGGGCCAGCACGGGTATCTACGTTAGGGAGCCGATCGAATGGGGAGTAGTGTGTACACCTAGTGGATTGTAGGGCCCCGTGGCGTCTACTTAGTCACCTAGGGGTACGCGAGAACTATTAAGTTAATTTTATAAGTCCAGGGGTGGGATCAACCTTTAAGTTAGGAATGACTGGTGTGGTGCAGTGTAGGAATTACCCTTGGGTGGGTAGATCTGGGGTGGTGTAATCCAGTAATTATCCTTGGGTGGATAAATGCGTCTTTTCGGTTATCTTAGTACATCCTGTGTTTAGTTGGCTACTTAGTGTAGTCATTATCCCCAGAGGTACCGTACCTTGTTTATATCATACCCTAATTACTTTAATGATTGTATTGTTAGGGTTATAGGACTCACTCAGACTTATGTCTGACCCCGTTGTTTTTATCTTTTTTTCCCAACCCTCAGGTTGTCAGAGTGGGCCCAGTACGAGTGGGCTTAGATCAGGCTGCTTTATTCTCTTTTGGAGCTTGGACCATAGATGTAGAGCTCAGCTTACCCTTTCTTTTATGGCTATCAGTTCATGTATTGGGATTATGTACTTTTATTTATCAGGATGGATATTTTGTACTTGACTCTTATTATGGTTTTGTGATGTAACCAAACATGTTTTACTTTCCGCTGCAATGAAATGATGTTTTAAAATTTTCAAGTATTACTTATATCTGTCTTGTTGTAATTTTTCTGTTCTATATTCACTTAAAATACTCCACCGATGTTATGGCATTCCCTTAGCGAGTGACCATAGCGGGTGTGGGGTGTTACACGTGGTATCAGAGCTTAAGGTTACCAGAACAGATAAAATTTTTAGAAAAATTATTTTCTAAGAATATTTTTGAAAGGAGTATTTTCAAAAACATGTCTTTTAAGAGAAAAGTTTTTGAAAGAAAAGCATAATCCCCAATAGCCATATCTATATCTTTCGAATTCTCCGTTTTGAATCTCTTCCTCTCTCGTTTTGAGTTTCCCCTCCGCGTATAGATGACCTTTCTAAGATAGATAAGAACGGAAAACCACTTTAAGGGACTTAGACGTTAGTCAGATTAGAAGTTGGTTCAAGAAGGAGGAGGACTGGTAGGTATCTATTGGATAGACGAAGGGAGGAAGGCTCAAATAGTTGTTTGGTTAATGAAGGATGAAACCTCATTGGTGGGAGGTTACGAGTGGAGAATGGGATGAAGAAGGCGAGTAGTTATCCTTTTGGGAGGAATAGGACACCTTATCAGGATTGTCCAAAGAGGCAAGGGCAAGGTACGGAATCTCCTAGAGGGTAGTTGTATTCCCTCACGACTAGGGTACCAAATGGGGATAGACCGTCTAGGTTGGAATTAGGATTTCTTTATTTTACGGTTCGAAATTTATTTAATTCTGACGCATCGAGTTCGTTTATCTCATCATTTTTAGTTGAGTCACTGCACTTAGACACCAGTTTGGTAGATGATCCCTTAGTTGTTTCAAACCCAATTGGGGCTCCATGATGTGTTTGGGTTTGAAAGTTTCTATACTTAACATTGAGTTTAGATGTGATGCTTTTTGGGCTTCACGGGCTACGGGATAGTTTGGGCATGGACTGCTTATCCAGTAGGGGTGCCCTTCTTGATTTTGAAGGGAGAGTTGTTAGGCTTATGACCCGCTTGGGAACGCTCTCGGGATCTCTTGTAATCCCATGGAATCTGTTATGCTAAGTTATCTAGAATCGCTTGACACGTCGGTCGGGAGTTTGCGATCTGTTAAAGTGGTCCGGGAATACTCGGATGTGTTTGAGGAGGTGAAGGGCTTACCTCCGGAGCGGGAGATTGACTTCCGAATATATCTGGTAGACAATGCTAAACCTGTATCTTTACCAGTGCGCCACATGGCTCCTCGCGAGAGGAGGGAACTCCATAAGCAAGTAGGGGAGTTGCTTGAGAAGGGGTCCATAAGACAAAGTATATCGGAGTGGGGTGCTCCAGTAGTTTTTGCTACGAAGGCGGATGGGTCCCTCAGACTTTGTGTAGGCTAAAGAGAACTAAATAAACTCACAAAGAAGAATAGACACCCATTGCCGAGGATTGATGATCTCTTTGATCAGTTGGTTGGCGCCTCAGTATTTTCGCAAGTTGGACTCAGCCACGGGGTTTCGTCAGTTGAGAGTGGCTGAGGATAGTATAGAGAAGATTGCCTTTAGGACTTCGGATGGTTTTATGAGTGGCTGGTGATGCCATTTGGTTAGACGAACGCCTCCGCATACTTTGTTGATTTGATAAGAAGGGTGTTCAGGGAGTACCTAAATAAGTTCGTGATGATCTTGGTGGATGACATCTTGGTATTTTCTAGGAGCGAAATAAGTTTTCGTATGTGCTCAATAGGTTGAGCAAAGCCCGTTATGGGATAAACGGTGGTTTTGGAGCGAGACTGGCAAGGACATCCAGAGTTGGACAAGGGCTTAATTATTTAGCCGTTTTTACTAGTATCATCTCACGTAGGTCGTCTGAATTCGAAGGAGGTATCCCTTGGGTGTTTGTCTGATATTGGTTTAGGCCTTTGGGGCTTGCATTTGGGGGATGTCGAGTTCGACTAGGGTGGTCTGCGTGAGAGATGGATAGTTGTGACGATTTTGCATGGGAGAATATCCTGATTTTCTCTAGAAGTGGAGAAAAGCATGCCCTACATCTTAGGGAAGTGTTGGAGACTCTTTGAGCGCATTGTCTTAAGACAACAAAGGTGGATGGAATTCTTAGCATCCTATGAGTTTGAGATAGCGTATACCCCTGGCAAGGGTAACGTGGTGGCAGACGCCTTAAGCAGAAAAAAGGCTGTCTTTGAGTCCATTGTTCGTGGAATGGCGAAGCTTGGAGTTTAATTCTATGTTTTACTTTAGACCTTCCGTTAACTTTGTACCCGGTTTGCTAGCCTCCTTGGAGGTTAGGCCTACTCTTTTGGGGCGGATTGGCGAGGCTCAGCGAGACGACCCACAGTTGGTTGAGTTGGTAAAGAAGCTTATAAGGGGGGGAGCCATCCAGCCATTTGAGTAGGTACACCCTAGATGGTAAGGGGTGGTTGCGTAGAGACGGTAGACTTTGTGTGCCGCAAGACGAGGGTCTGAGGAAGGCTATTTTGGATGATGCACATCGTTCAAGAATGACTATTCATCTCGGTGGAGACAAGATGTACCAAGACATGAAGCGAGTTTTCTTTTTGGGCCGGTATGAAGAAAGATGTGGCCGAGTATGTTGCTAGATGCTTGGTGTGCTAGCAAATGAAAGCAGAGCAGAAGAAACCCGATGGGTTGCTTCACCCATTTGGAAGTTCCGCTATGGAAGTGGGATAGTGTCTCGATGGATTACCGAGATCGAGGAAGAGCAATACGGGAATTTGGGTTGTGGTAGACAGACTTGCCAAGAGTGCCCATTTTATACCCGTGAAGAGTAAGAGGACCGCTCCATGGCTTGCTTCAGTCTATGTTAGAGAGATTGTTAGATTGCATGGCGTACCATCCAGCATTGTGAGTGATCGAGATCCTATCTTCACTAGTGAGTTTTGGAGAAGTTTGCAAGAGGCGGTAGGGACTCAGTTGTGTGTGAGCACCGCATATCATCCTCAGACGGACGGTCAGATCGAGAGGGCGAACCGTATCTTAGAAGATCTCTTGAGGCTTTGTATCTTGGATTTTGGAGGTACATGGGAAGAACATCTTCCTTTGGTGGAGTTCGCATACAATAACAGCTTTCAGTCTAGTATTGGCATGGCACCTTTCGAAGCTCTTTATGGAAGGCCTTGTCGATCTCCTACATGTTGGTGGGAATCTACGGATAAGATCTTGCTTGGGCCAGATATGGTTAGAGAGACTTCAGAGAAGATTGATTTGATTCGAAGAAGGATGAATGCAGCGCAAGATAGACAGAAACCTTATGCGGATCGGAGAAGGACGGATCTTGAGTTTGAGGTTGGGGACATGGTTTTTGTCAAAGAATCTCCGTTGAGAAATGTTGTTCGCTTTGGGTCCGTTGGGAAGTTAGCACCGAGGTTTGTTGGGCCGTTTCCTATTAAGGAAAGGATTGGACGGATGGCATATAGGGTGGAGTTGCCCGACAGACTTAGTGGTGTTCATGATGTATTCCATGTATCACATTTGAGGAAGTGCTTACATGAGACCGCAGAGGTCGTAGAGCCGAGCTTGCTTAGAGATGTAGAGGTAGAGCGTGATGCGACGATTCGACGAGCTCCTACTCGCATCCTTGGGTCAGAAACTAGGAAGTTGAGGAACAGAGAAGTTCAGCTAGTTAAAGTGCAATGGGGAGAAGACGAGGGCAATGCTACTTGGGAGACGGAAGCGAAGATGCGTTCTTTGTACCCATTTCTTTTTGAGAGTATGTCTTTTAACTTCCCCTTTATCGCTTGTCTAGTACTTATCTTATCTTTAGTATATCCTCTCGCTAGTACCTATGACCTTTAGATAGGGTAAATCTATGGTTGAAACATGTGTTTGAGACATGTTATGTTTGATGGATGCATGTGGATGCAAGTGGTTGCTAGTGGTTGCTCGTGGATGCATGTATACACACTCTAGGCACTAGATCGGCTCAATCACTTCATATTGCATATTGCATAAAATTGTGTGTAGGAAGCTATATTTATGGATGTATAATGATTGTGTTATCATATGGATGATGCATTTTGGTGAATGATTGTGCACTCATGTAGATATTGTATGTGTCGATAGGGTTCTCTCGCATACATAATGGATGCATGGCACTATCATGGTTTGCATATGTTCGTACATTAGATAGGGAACATATACACACACTTTTTGCATATGCTCATACATCATTAGAAACTGTTTTAAGGACAATGGATGCCCGTGTTTGATGGATTGAGTAGATGGTTGTTTGGATGGTAGGATATGCATTCTCCTTAGCTTAGAGATTTCGGGGACGAAATCCTTTAAGGAGGGGAGAATGTAACACCCCGAATTTCGGTTAATGCTAAAATTCACAAATTAAAGAATAATTAATCCCAGATGTGGGAATTAGGGGAAACGGGTTGCACTATTGCGTTCGTCTCGGAAAAATACGCGAAATAAAGTCTGAGTTTTCGAAAATCGGAGTCCGTATGAAGAAGATATGGACGAACGAAGTTAGGCAGAAAAACCGGAATACTAGCCAGAATGCACTGGCGCACTTGTGAAGTGCGCCAACACAAAAATGCACTGGCGCACTTGTGAAGTGCGCCAACACATTTTTACACTGGCGCACTTGGGAAGTGCGCCCGTGCCGAGCTAGGAAACCTGCACAGTTTCTAGATAGTTCTGTGGTTGGGTGCACCAGTTTGGGGTTTGGGCTTGGTCTTAGGGCTGGTTTCTGGAAGGTTCCGAAATCTAAGGGTCCTAATCTAATTTAGGGTTAATCTAAGGGCCTAAAACACTCACCTAATCTATAAATACACCCTAATACTACCCTAATTCATACTAAAAATAGAAATGATGCCACCATGCCGCCAAAATCAAACTTGAGAGGAACCTCCACTAGTTTATGAAGAAAGTTGCAAGCTAATCAACCTCTAATCATCATCTTCCTCTTGTATAGCAACTAGTTCTACTACATAAGTTTGCTAATCTTGGTTTTGGTGAGTTCCTATAGCTTTAATAATCAATTGTTAAATTGATTATGGTATGATGTGATAAGACATGACTATGTTTGTGGATAAATGTGTTTATGCAAGTTTGTATGATATGTGTTTTGCAAGTTTTATGCTATATGCAAGTTTACTGCCATGTTTTATGATGCAAAACACTATGTTGAACATTTATGCATATGTAACATGTTATGCAAACTATATGTGAGAGTATATGCAAGTTATATGTAACATGATATGCAAGTTATGTATGTGGTTTTATGCATGCTAAGTATTTGGTTTATGCATGCTAAGTATTTGGTTTTATGCATGCTATGTATTTGGTTTTATGCATGCTAAGTATTTGGTTTTATGCATGCTAAGTATTTGGTTTTAAGCATGCTATGTATTTGGTTTTATGCATGCTAAGTATTTGGTTTTATGCATGCTAAGTATTTGCTTTTATGCATGCTATGTATGTGGTTTTATGCATGCTAAGTGTTTGGTTTTATGCAAGTTTGTCTCTTTTTATGATATGCATAATATATGCAAGTTTGTCTCTAAGTATGGCATGTTATGCAAGTTCATATGCAAGTTATGATACATGTTTATATGCAAGTTATGATGCAAGTTCACATGCAAGTCATGATGCAAGTTCATATGCAAGTTATGATACATGTTTATATGCAAGTCATGATGCAAGTTCATATGCAAGTTATGATACATGTTTATATGCAAGTTATGATGCAAGTTCATATGCAAGTTATGATACATGTTTATATGCAAGTTCATATGCAAGTTATGATACATGTTTATATGCAAGTTATGATGCAAGTTCATATGCAAGTTATGATACATGTTTATATGCAAGTTATGATGCAAGTTCATATGCAAGTTATGATACATGTTTATATGCAAGTTATGATGAAAGTTCATATGCAAGTCATGATGCAAGTTCATATGCAAGTTATGATACATGTTTATATGCAAGTCATGATGCAAGTTCATATGCAAGTTATGATACATGTTTATATGCAAGTTATGATGCAAGTTCATATGCAAGTTATGATACATGTTTATATGCAAGTTATGATGCAAGTTCATATGCAAGTTATGATACATGTTTATATGCAAGTTATGATGCAAGTTCATATGCAAGTTTATGTGCAAGTACATATGCAAGTTGTCTCTTTTATGATATGCATAATGCAAGTTTGGGTTAATTACTAGTTGGGTTTAATGTATGTTCATATATGCAAGTTGACACCTTTTGAACCCATGATAAAGTTACATGCTATGTTGGCTAAACCCATGACATTTGTGATGAATCTTCCCTTTTATTATGTCACGTTACGAGAACGAATTACGTGGGGAACGATGGGGTTAATATGCATGTTAATAAAATGATGTGGAATGGGTATGCTTAAGAGTAACATAAATTAAATGGACATAATTGGGAATTTACCTATTGAGTTAGGTCTACCCATATTATGGAGTTGGGAATTTACCTATTGAGTTAGGTCTACCCATACTACGGAGTTGGGAATTTACCTATTGAGTTAGGTCTACCCATATTCTGGAAAACATGATTAATTAATTAGGGATAATTAATATAAATTAGGAGGGTGATTAATTAGGTGTAATTAATCGACTAAGACACGAGGTTGGACTCAGTTGTAGCGTAAAACTGCCTGGACCCGACCGGCTTAACCAGTTGCTACAAATGTTAGCCCAATGTGAGAGGTCTTAGGCACAAATTAAATACGTGATTAAAGTAAAGACACGAGGTTAGACCCTTTTTATGACGTAAGGCTGCCCGGACCCAACCGGCATATCCAGCAGTCATAAAAGACGGTCTAATATGAGCGGTCTTTATGAGGTCATGATCTTAATTAATTAATTAAGAAACACTTAACCATATTAGCATGTAGAGGGACATGAGGGGTTAAGTGGGTGCCTTGGGTGGCATGAGGAATCTAGTGGGTTGCCTTGGGTGGCAATAGAAAATACGATTAGAATACTTAACCAAAGAGGAACATGTAATTAAACATGGGTAAAGGGTTAAGTAAGTGCTTTGGGTGGCATGTGGAAATCTAGAGGGTGCCTTAAGTGGCAATTGATATATAATTAGATGACTTAACCAAACCTTAACATGTAGGTGGACATGATTATAACAGGGGTTAAGTGGGATACACTAGATAAAATAACAAGCTTAGGGGGTAGCTTGTGGGGGCCCATTTCAACCAATATTCCAAACGTATCTTAGTGGGCTCGACTCTAGTCGAGTGACGGGACACGCATATTGGGCTTGACTATAAGAGGCCAAAATGGGTTAGCGGTGGCAACGCAGGACCAACGGGTTTCATATGCGTGTGTGGACCCGGGCTGGTAAATAAGACGTTGTTGCATCGTGTAGATATAAGCCGTGCACCGTTAGTTTTATCAGGTTGCCACGCTGGGGAATGGTACACCCTACGGTGGGGCCAGCACGGGTATCTACGTTAGGGAGCCGATCGAATGGGGAGTAGTGTGTACACTTAGTGGATTGTAGGGCCCCGTGGCGTCTACTTAGTCACCTAGGGGTACGCGAGAACTATTAAGTTAATTTTATAAGTCCAGGGGTGGGATCAACCTTTAAGTTAGGAATGACTGGTGTGGTGCAGTGTAGGAATTACCCTTGGGTGGGTAGATCTGGGGTGGTGTAATCCAGTAATTATCCTTGGGTGGATAAATGCGTCTTTTCGGTTATCTTAGTACATCCTGTGTTTAGTTGGCTACTTAGTGTAGTCATTATCCCCAGAGGTACCGTACCTTGTTTATATCATACCCTAATTACTTTAATGATTGTATTGTTAGGGTTATAGGACTCACTTAGACTTATGTCTGACCCCGTTGTTTTTATCTTTTTTTCCCAACCCTCAGGTTGTCAGAGTGGGCCCAGTACGAGTGGGCTTAGATCAGGCTGCTTTATTCTCTTTTGGAGCATGGACCATAGATGTAGAGCTCAGCTTACCCTTTCTTTTATGGCTATCAGTTCATGTATTGGGATTATGTACTTTTATTTATCAGGATGGATATTTTGTACTTGACTCTTATTATGGTTTTGTGATGTAACCAAACATGTTTTACTTTCCGCTGCAATGAAATGATGTTTTAAAATTTTCAAGTATTACTTATATCTGTCTTGTTGTAATTTTTCTGTTCTATATTCACTTAAAATACTCCACCGATGTTATGGCATTCCCTTAGCGAGTGACCATAGCGGGTGTGGGGTGTTACAATCGATCTTCTGGTTAAAGTAGTATTATATTAGGTAATAATCGGGTATATCGACCCATTTAAGAAAAAGGAAAAAAATGAGCACTCCATCGACGTATTTGGTACATATTTAATACTAGACTTGTGATCATCAAATCCGAGTCCAGCAGTGTGTTGTTCCCTTAAAACAGATTTTCTCTCCCTACGGCGCGTTGGGTTAAGATGAGCAACTATTTCCCAAGGTGAAACGGAATCAAGTTCACAAGGCTGCATTGGCGATGTGAACGGCGACGAACTCAAGAGAATGTTTTTAAGAACAATTATGTGGGAGGAAGAAGAAGATGGTCAAAGATTCGAATTTTTCGGTAAGGAAAAATGGTTCTGCCTCAGTCTATTTATATCTTTTGCATGTGACGATTTGGTTCAAATGGACACTTCGTTAGGAAAGGTAGCGACCCGTTTCTAAATGTTGCAACTCGTTTGAATTCGTATCCGCTCGCAAAAGATGACCGTTAAGCCCAGCAAAAAATATAGTTTCGGCCCGTTAATCATAATGCACAGTGCACATTGCAAAGTGCTAAGTGCCTACAAGACGACCCAAAAGCCCATTCGCACACGCGTACGGGAGCGGGCGCAGGCACGAGCACGGGCTCGGGTTCGGATACGGGTGCGGGTGCGGGGTGGTGCGGTGAACCACCCGTTATGGTCCCCATTGTTGGTCCATGACACTCTCTCTAAGGAATTTATAATGGTCACCACACTTATGTATATAAACCATTATAATTACTTACACCCTACAATGTGGGACTATTCCTACATTGTGGGATACTCTACCCTACACCTTCATTATTCATTTATTCCAACAATCCCCCACATGAATGAATAATTCTTTAATTTGTTCTTAAATTAGTGAAATTATGTTGTATCGGTTAAAGTAGCACAATGGCCTTGAACTTTCCTAGTGTTTATCTATTTGACCTACTAGCGAATCAGTAGACTTGTGAATGTCCTTCAACTGTAAGCTTTTGTATAGGTCAAGACAGTAGATAACACACAACATGATTTCTAAACTTCCTTGGTTCTCTGTTTGTGTTCGTTTTTGCCATGAACACTTGCTTGGTGTCATGAGTGTTTAAAGAATTCGACCTTACAATTCTTTTTGAAGCGGCGCCTTCACACTCACATAGGTGATTCTATAAAGAGTCTCTCGTAATACTCCACTTGGGTCTTTTATAACACCACAGTATAGACATCATTAAAAGCTAAGCTTATCCTATTCTCCGACGGGTTGTGCATTGACTTATCATAGGAATGGTTTGTATTTTAACAGTGCCATTAAGTTTATCTATAAACTTAGTTGTCCCTTTGAACCTAGATATTGGGATCTCCAGTCAACTAGGTGGGGTTTCCGTTTTAGAAAACTTTTAGTTTACAGGTCTTAAGCCCATTCCCATCGATAAGATTTGAACTTTCTCTCTTGGCAAGCCTTTTGTTAGTGGATCCGCTATGTTATCATTTGACCGTACATAGTCTATAGTGATAACTCCATTAGAGAGAAGTTGTCTTATGGTTTTATGTCTGCGACGAATATGTCGAGACTTACCATTATACAATGTACTATTTGCCCTTCCTATAGCATAATGACTGTCACAATGTATACATATTGGAGGTCCAGGTTTTTCCCAATTTGGAATATCTTCCAGAAAACTCCTAAGCCAATCTGCTTCTTCTGCGGCTTTATCTAGAGCAATGAACTCCGATTCCATTGTCGACCTTGCTATGCAAGTTTGTTTGGATGATTTCCATGAGATTGCTCCATTTCCTAATGTAAACACATATCCACTTGTGGATTTTGTGTCATTTGAGCCAGTTATCCAATTTGCGTTGCTGTAACCTTCCACTACTGAAGGATAATTTGTATAATGCAAACCAAAGTTTTGTGTATATTTTAGATATCCGAGAACTCTTATTATTGCTTTCCAATGATGTTTACCAGGATTGCTGGTAAATCTACTAAGCTTACTTACAGCATATGCGATATCTGGTCTTGTGCAATTCATTATATACATGATACTTCCTAATATGCGAGAATATTCAAGCTGATATATACTGTCACCAGTGTTCTTAACCCAATTTTGGTTCATATCTACTGGCGATTTTGCAGTAGTTATATTGTATTGCTTGAATTTTTCAAGTATCTTGGCTATGTAATGTGATTGGGATAATACTTATCTCTAAGGCGTTCTTACAATTTTGACACCCAATATTACATCAGCTAGTCCTAGGTCTTTCATATCAAATGTAGAGGATAACATATCTTTTGTTGATGTTATTATGGCCTTATTATTGCCTAGGATTAATAAGTCATCAACATAGAGATATACAATGACATATCCAATATGTGTGTATTTTATATAAACACATTTATCTGATTCATTTATACTTAATCCATTTGATAACATAGTTTGATCAAATTTCTCATGCCATTGTTTTGGTACGTGTTTAAGACCATAAAGTGACTTCACCAACTTACACACTTTGTTTTCATTTCCTGGGCTTACAAACCCTTCAGGTTGCAGCATGTATATTTCTTCCTCTAACTCACCATTCAAAAATGCCGTCTTTACATCCATTTGATGTATTTCCAAATTTAGTATAGACACGATTGCAATAAGCATCCTAATGGATGTTATTCTAGTTACTGGTGAGTAAGTGTCAAAATAATCCAGATCTTCTTTCTGTCTGAATCCTTTGACTACTATACGAGCTTTCTACTTATCTATTGAGCAGTCAGCCTTCAGTTTTTTCTTAAATATCCATTTATACCATAGTGGTTTTGATCCTTTAGGCAGATCCACTAGTTCCCACGTATGGTTTTGCAAAATGGATTCTATTTCATTGTTGACAGCTTCCTTCCAGTAAGGAGCATCTGGAGATGACATCGCTTGTTGATAGGTTAGAGGTTCATTTTCGATCTTATATGCATAGAAATCGGGTCCAAAGTATTTAGAGACCCGTTGTCGTTTGCACCTTCTAGGTTCCTCTACCTCTGTTTCAATATTTCTTTTCTGTGTTCCTTGATCATCATTATCCTCGTGAGTATCTCTAGATCTTTCTTGAACAACAGTTTCAATAGAGGTTTTTAGAGGATAAATATGTTCAAAGAATCTAGCATTTCGAGATTCAATAATGGTGTTTTCATGTATGTCATCGATTTCAGATTTGTATACCAAAAACCGATAAGCAGCACTATTATGAGCATATCCTATAAATATGCAATCTATAGTCTTTGGTCCAATTTTGACCTGCTTTGGTTTCGGGATTTCTACTTTGGCAAGACACCCCCACACTCTCAAATATTTGTAGGATGGTTGTCTGCCTTTCCATAATTCATGCGGTGATTTAAAAGTCTTCTTTCGTGGCACTTTATTAAGAATGTGATTAGCAGAAAGTAAAGCTTCTCCCCAGAAGTTATCTGGTAGACCAAAGCTAATGAGTAGAGCATTCATCATTTCTTTTAATGTACGGTTTTTACGTTCTGCTATCCCGTTTGATTGAGGGGAATATGGTGTCGTTGTCTGATGTATAATACCATGTTCGGCGCAGAACTCCTCAAAAGGAAATTCGTACTCTCCTCCTCTATCACTTCTTAGTGATTTTATATTTTTATTAAGTTGATTTTCAACTTCTGATTTGTATTGTTTAAATACGTCGAATGCCTCGTCCTTGCTTCTAAGGAGATATACATAACAATATCTTGTACAGTCGTCAATAAAGGTAATGAAATGCCGTTTTCCTCCTCTAGTTTGACACATTTTTAAATCACACACATCTGTGTGAATTAAGTCTAGAGGTTCCGTATTCCTTTCAACTTGATGAAAGGAAGTTCTAGTTTGTTTTGATTCGGCACATGTTTCACATTTGTAATTTGAGTCTATGGCAAACTTAGGTATAAATTCTAAGTTTGTCATTTTTTGCAAAGTATCAAAGTTAACATGTCCTAATCTATTATGCCATATATTAAATGACTCGGCGATATAAATAGAAGGTTCCACTTTATTCATATCTTTTGGCACAATAGTCATTACATTCATTTTGAACAGACCATCACTCACATACCCTTTCCCCACATACACTCCATTTTTAGACAATACAAAATTATCAGAAACAAAGACCAACTTGAATCCATTCTTGCTTAGTATTGATCCCGAGACCAAGTTCTTCCGAATGTCTGGAACGTGGAGCACGTCATTCAAAGTGAGTTCTTTTCCATAAGTCATTTTGAGAACCATTTTTCCCTTGCCTTCAACCTTTGACGTGGAGGAGTTTCCCATAAAGAGTTGCTCTTCTTGTGTCGTAGACTTGTAGTTGGAGAACATCCACTTGTTTGTGCAAATATGTTTTGTGGCACCAGTATCCACAAACCATTCCGTCGTGTTACCAACCAAGTTACATTCGGAGATTACAACAGATAAGTTCATTTCTAAAACATCATCCGAGAGCCTATCATATTCGGTAACATTGGCTTCGTCCTTCTTTTTCTTTAGTCCTCGGCACTCAACTGCTTTGTGACCTTTCTTTCCGCAATTATGGCAATTTCCCTTGAACTTCTTAGCCTTTTTCGCATTTGGATTATGCTTCCTTTTTCTTTTATTGTTCTTGTCGGACTCGACCACATTTGCTTTGGCCACCATGGTGTTTGTTGCCTTCTTTTCAGATTTTTTGTTGTCTTCCTCAATTCTGAGACGAACAACCAGATCCTCCATGGACATTTCCTTTCGCTTATGTTTCAAGTAGTTTTTGAATTCCTTCCATGATGGAGGCAATTTCTCTATTGCTGCAGCGACTTGGAAAGATTCACTCAATTCCATCTTTTCATCATAAATTTCATGAATAATGACTTGAAGTTCCTGAGTTTGACTGACAACTGTGTTAGAGTCGACCATTTTGTAGTCAAGAAATCTTCCGACTATGAATTTCTTCATGTCGGCGTCTTCAGTCTTATATTTCTTTTCCAGTGCCTGCTAGAGGATCTTTGTTGTTTGAACAATACAATATACATTGTACAGGCTGTTGTTGAGGCCATTTAGTATATAATTCTTGCAAATGAAGTCTGAACCCTTCCAGGCAGTGAGCGCTTCGACTTTTGTGGCGTCAGGCTCGAGTTCATCTACTTTCGGAGGGTCCTCTTTAAGGTACTTGGCCAGTCCTAGTGTGGTCAAGTAAAAAATCAATTTTTGTTGCCAACGCTTGAAATCCACACCGGTGAATTTCTCAGGCCTTTCCCCATGTGAGAAAGGTACAGTTTGAGGAATCAAAGTTCCGGTCTGAGCGGGAGGCACAGTGGGTGGTAAGGGCTGCTTGTTTGCCGAACTGTTACTGTCTTGAGCCATCATCTACAAGCAGTCGACTTCAATCAGTAACACGTTTATACAAAAAATCTGTTTTAAGATTGCTATTCCAGAGAAACCCTAATTCGAAATTGGGTTAACAGGAAAGTTTACCGTTTTGTATTCCGATTGCAAGTTTGATCGTCAAATCCGAGTCCAGCAGTGTGTTGTTCCCTTAAAACAGATTTGCTTCCCTTACGGCGCAGTGGGTTAAGATGAGCAACTGTTTCCCAAGGTGAAACGGAATCAAGTTCACAAGGCTGCGCTGACGATGTGAAAGGCGACGAACTCAAGAGAATGTTTTTAAGAACAATTATGTGCGAGGAAGAAGAAGATGGTCAGAGATTCGAATTTTTCGGTAAGAAAAAATGGTTCTGCCTCAATCTATTTATATCTTTTGCAGGTGACAGCTTGGTTCAAACGGACGCTTTGTTTGGAAAGGTAACGACCCGTTTTTAAACGTTGCAACTCGTTTGAATTCGTATCCGCTCGCAAAAGATGACCGTTAAGCCCAGCAAAAAATATAGTTTCGGCTTGTTAATCATAATGCACAGTGCACATTGCAAAGTGCTAAGTGCCTACAAGACGCCTCAAACGCCCATTCGCACATGCGTACGGGAGCGGGCGCGGGCATGAGCACGGGCTCGGGGTGGTGCGGTGCACCACCCTTATGGTCCTCATTGTTGGTCCATGACACCCTCTCTAAGGAATTTATAATAGTCACCACACTTATTTATATAAACCATTATAATTACTTATACCCTACAATGTGGGACTATTCCTACATTGTGGGATACTCTACCCTACACCTTCATTATTCATTTATTCCAACAAAATTTTAATGAATGTAATAAGTTTACGATTTTTCATGTTTCTGTGTTTTTTGATATTTTTACCTAGGACCTCATTCTATCACTAGGAAATAATACTATCGATGACAGCAGCATCAATAACGCTTATTTTTGCCCTTAGAATGTGGATGTTACATAATAATTCCCTGTCGATCACATGAATTTTATTCACAAACATTTTTTCCTTACACAAAAAAAGTACAAAGAGTTAGACAATATTTTTTATGTACATTATTGATATTGATTATTAACTTAAATAGAAGAATGAAGACATACTTGATGATACAAAAGCGTCTCGAGTGATTCAATGGAGTGTATGAAGTATCAAATTATCTGTAGTAGATTTGTTTTACACTTACTTTGCAGTACAAAAGAAAAGGTGAAATTTACTATAAAAATTAGAATAAAGAAGTAAATGTGGTGGATACGCTATATATCTTTTGAACTTACATAAATGATCAAAGATATTATATTTGTAGGTGGACTGGAACTTATATATAAAATGCAGAACCAAATTAGTATCTTCTATTTCATCTATTCAACCAGTGGGTAACAGAAAATCGATGGCACTTTATCATCTTAGTAGAAAAGAAAATATGAGCAAGATACAAAATTTGAACTAAAAATATAAAATATAAAACATTTCATCTATTTAACCAATTTACTAATTTGTACAAAAAATATAAAATGTTTCATTGATACAGATAAAATATTTAATGTTGTAAAAAGAATTATGACCATTAAAAAAATTAACCCGTTTACCCGAAAGTTTATTAATTTGTTCAAAAGGTACAAAACGTGTCTATGATGTGAGGCACAAACAATAGATACACTTTTTTAAAACAATTTAATTAATTTTCTATGCACAATCAATTCCATAATGAACTTCAATTAACTAAATTGTGATACTTAAGTATAAAACATTGCAAATGGGAAAAAAAAAAAAAAAAACATATTCAAGTCTACTTTTTTATATATATTTTTTTCCTTCATCATTACATCACTTTTTTCCTAAAACCACGATCCTACCACGGTCTTTTAGGTGTAATGGAAAAGGTAAGATCTCAAACTCAACCAAATTTGTTTGACTTACCCACAAATGACTTACTTTATACGTTTCACGTGCTTAGCAGAGCGAAAAGAGAAAAAAGGTATAATCTTCACTTATTCGGCACATAGTGCAATGGATGATTCCTGCATGTATTCGATTCAAGAAAATTAAACCAAAAAACAAAATGAAAATAAAGAATCTCCAACCTCCTTTCATTTTCTATCCTTCACAAAATAATAAAAAGGCCATAAGCTAAAATACAAAATACCTTTTTTTTCTCACTTACTTTTCAGTGCTTGCGGTTCCTGTGCAAGTTGGTTAGTCTCCTATTCTATTCTATTCATCTTGGAAAGGCGGCATTTATCCTCTCTCTACTCTCTTGTTCTTATTCTTCTTTCATATTATTCCATCCCTGTCGTCTCTTTCTTCCTCACCCAAAAAGAGGAGAAAAAAAAAAAAAACTTACATTCAAAAGCGTATGTCTCAATAATGAGGGCAGGCCTGAGCACAATTCAACAAACCCTAACCACGGATGCCGCTAACATACTAACGCTCTCCATCGCCGAAGCAGCTCGCAGAAACCATGGCCAAACGACACCTCTCCACGTCGCTGCCACTCTACTCTCATCTCCGACCGGTCTTCTCCGTCAAGCCTGCATCAAATCGCATCCCAACTCGTCACATCCTTTGCAGTGCAGAGCTCTTGAACTCTGCTTCACCGTCGCTCTAGAACGTCTTCCCGCATCGAACAATTCAGGGAGCGATAATAATTTGGAAGAGCCGCCGATTTCTAATGCTTTGATGGCGGCTTTAAAAAGAGCTCAGGCGCATCAGCGACGGGGGTGCCCCGAGCAGCAGCAGAGTCCTTTGCTTGCCGTCAAAGTTGAATTGGAGCAGCTTGTTGTCTCGATTTTAGATGACCCTAGCGTTAGTAGAGTCATGAAGGAAGCTAGTTTTTCTAGTCCTTCTGTTAAATCTGCTATCGAACAAACTATCGCTTCTAATCCTTCTCTTGCCCCTTCTCTTTCTACTACGAGTTCAGTTGGACCTGTCAGAAATCTGTATATGAATCCGAGGCTAGCTACACAACAGAATCAATTCGGGAAGAAGGAAGAAGTAGGAGGAGGGGATGTGAAAAAAGTGATGGAGATTCTGATGAGGAGCAGGAAGAGAAACCCTGTTCTGGTTGGCGATTCCGATCTGAGTTGTATGTTGAAAGAAGTGATTGAGAGGATCCAGAAAAGGGAGCTTGGATCTTGTGTAAGGATAATTTCATTGGAAAACGAGTTTGGATTTTTCGAGAAAATTCAGATCCAGGAAAAGGTAAAAGAGTTAAAGGGTATCGTTGGAAATTGCAAAATTGATAGAGTGGTTATCAATTTAGGAAACATGAAGTGGCTGGTTGACTATAATGGTGGGTTGTCTGGTAAGGGTGCTTCGGATATTGGGAAGCAGACGGTGTCGGAGATGAAGGGTATTTTAGGTAATGGTGGTAAAGTTTGGGCAATTGGTACTGCTACTTGTGCTACATATTTAAGATGTCAAGTTTATTATCCAAATATGGAGGTTGATTGGGATTTACAAGCTGTTCCTATTGCATCTAGATCACCAACCGCCTCTGGATTGTTTCCAAGGTTCATGTTCATGCCAAATTTGGTTTTCCGTTTCTTGTTTTCTAATTTATTTATTTTTCTTTTCTTTCTCCAATCGTATTTTGAATTAATTGAACTTAAGCAGGCTCGGTAGCACTGATGGAGTATTGAGTAGCTCGATAGGTACATCTCCAATTAATAAAGGCTTTCCTATGATTAAGCCAACTTTGGTACCTCTGAAATGGCCACCAGAAAAGAAGTTAAGTGATAACTCGCAGAAGCAGGCTCTTTGTACTCAGTGTACTGAAAAATATGAGCATGAGCTTGGAAAGCTTGTTTCACGAGAGTTTGAGAAACCATCTCCAGGCACTAATTTGCCTCAGTGGCTTCAAATGGCTACTCCAAGCAATATCAGGCCATCACAAGATCACTTTCAGGTATTGCTCATGTTCTTATATACCTAACATATTTGTCTAAATAATAAATGTTTAATTCCATTTGGGCAATTTTAATCAAATATAATTAGTAAGCATTAAACCCTTTAGTGATGCCTATTAATGTTAGAAAAACTTAATAAAGCTATAACTTTGAGGTATTATCTAAACCGTAACAGTGAATGTACATTGTATACCTTTCAAAACAGAGATAACTATGTAAATGATTACTCCAAATAAATTTAGTAACACACATGTAAAACCTTACATTGATAGTCTTGTAACAAGCAGAATAAGGAGCGGGATCATAACTGGAAAAAGAGCACCAATGAACTTTTGGAGAAATGGCGTACAAACTGTTCTCGACTGCATTCATGTAACTTCAGTACTATTAACCCCTTGCTTCTGCATCAAAGTTCAAATGCCCCTCGAGGTTTTCCACAACTTGGGACAAGTCCTCCACCTAGTCCAGTAAGAACAGAACTCGCTCTTGGTACACCGAAGCCCTCGGCAATTTCTCATTTTGAAAATTTCCATAAAGAAAGGTTCCCTGTAAGAACTAATATACCAAATTTTGAGGATTCAGATTCGCTAAAGCGGGTATACAAAGGATTAATTGAAAAGGTTTCGTGGCAAACCGAAGCAGCGTCTGCCGTTACCACAGCAGTTCAAAAATTAAAATCAGTTAGCACTAGAAAGCATGGTTTGCTTCCTAAAACGGACACATGGTTATTATTTATCGGTTCAGACAAGCTTGGAAAACGCAAGATGGCAAGTGCATTATCAAACCTACTATTTGGCGTTGAATCAACAATAATTAGTTCGGAAGAGAACTATCATGGTAAAACAGCTTTAAATCATGTCGTTGACTCTGCAAAAATGAACCCCTCCTCCGTGATTCTTATCGAAGATATTGATCGGAGAGATGAAGTATTTCGTAGTACCATTAAGAGGGCGATCGAAACAGGTAGATTGCCTGATTCATACGGTAGAGAAGTCACTTTAAGGAGCACGATATTTGTATTAACAGCTAACTGGTTACCGGATAACGATAAATGTTCGAAAGATTTGCTTTTAGCTGAAGAGAGGATATTGAATTCCATGCATTCGAATTGGGAATTGGAAGTTTCAACCATGGGTGAAAAGAAGAGGTTGCCGGATTGGTTATCGAGAGAGGGAAATCCGATGAAGAGAGTAAAAGAGAAGGATAAATTAGGTCTAGGGCTGTCCTTAAACTTGAATCTCGCGATCAGCAGTGAACCGGAGATCTCGAGTGATTTGACCAGCGAGTATGAGCACGATCATTGTAGACTAGCAATAATGCAAAGGGAAGTTTCTTCTGCACCGGAGTTTGTAGAATGTGTTGACCATGCAGTCGTATTCAAGCCGGTTGATTTTGCACCATTAAGGAAGAGGATATTGGAGGCTGTGTCGGAGATGTTTAATGGAGCATTGATCGCAGTCGATGATGATGTGCTCGATAAGATAGTGGCTGGGGTATGGTTAAGTGATGTTAAAGTCGAAGAATGGGCAGAGAATGTTTTAGCTCCAGGCATCAGTAAATTAAGAAGTAAGATGAATTTTGATAAGGGTGCTTCTGTAAGGCTATCGGCTGTTGAGGTTTCAGGGCAGCAGCCTAAAGCTAGGTGGCTGCCAAGTGAAGTAAGGTTAGCTGGGACATGTTTGAACACATGAATAGTATGAGGGTAGATTTGTAAATAGAGGAGGGAAATTGGGTGTGGGGATATTCTGACTACAAATAGACCTGGGTGGAAAGTTAACAGCACATAGTTTTGCAACGTAATCTTGATAGCTTTTTTTTTTTTTTTTTTTTTTTTTTTTTTTTTTTTTTCCTTTTTCTAAAGAAGATATATATATGTGGAGAGAGAGATTTGTGAGCATTGTTGATATATATGGATGTGAATAATGATTGTAAAAGTTAATATATTAATTCTCACATGGCGATACTTCTGCTGCTGGTATCCTGTGCGGCTGCTGCTGCTTATAAATGTTTGGGCGGGCCACCCCCGTCCTAAGGTCATAAGATGTCATTTTTTGAAAATAAGTGCTTGGGTAATTTAGAGCTGGTCCGTATCCGTATCTGAAAAACAGATAAATATCCTACGAAAAAACGGATGTGGATATGCATACATGATATCCGTATCCAAAAATTATCTATCTGATTTTTTTTTTAAAATATGCTTAAAATTATATGTATTTTAGTACAATGAATCAGATTTATTTATTGTTTTTTTAAGTCGAAGATTTAAATTATATGCACTAAATGCATATTAGCTACTCAAATCTATTTAATTTCATTATATATGCATATTTTTAATACTTTAGTGATCAAAGAAATTGAAAAATATTTATGTTAAACTATAAATTTTAATTTATATTTCTTGATTATCAATCGTTGGAGGATAGGATAATAATCTGATATCTGCCCGTATCCGCGGATACGGATATTCGATATCCGAAAATGATTTCAGATACGGATATAGTACTATCCATCCGAAAATATCGGTACACAGCCCTAGGTAAATCCAGGGGTATAAGATGTCATTTTTTTAAAATAAGTGGTTGGGGGTAAATCCATGGGTGGCTTTGGGTAAAGCCATCAAGGGGGCCTCTAGGATCTTCGATCTTATACAACCTATGCTTGGACATGATCTAATAGCTTGAGGCTTCTGATATTTTGATTGGTCTAGGACCTCCAATAGTTTTTTGGTGTTTCTGGCAGGATTGTAAAGGGTTGTAAATTTTGTATAAATGTCCGACGTCCGTTCGTGTCCACAACCGAAATACCTCCGTTCGAGTTCGTTCGATTCTCATTTAGACTACGTATTAAGTTAACAAAATTTGTACGAAAAAGAAAAAAATCACATACAGTACATGATCGTTCGAGTTCCTTGTAGTTCGATATATAGTTGAGACAAGTCCAGTAAATAGGTATAAAGTATGGTATAAATAAGCATGTCCGACCAGATTCGTTCGTGTCCGTGTCCGAAAAACAAATGTCCGTGTTCGTTCAATTTTATTTAAACGAATTAAAACAACAAAATTTGTTATCCGTCTGTCTCGTCTGTTCCACGGAATTACAGCCCTAGTTTCTTGGTCGGTCGTCCATAAATCACCTAACGATAGTGATATGCGTGATATGCGTGCTTCAGTAAATAACAATGCGAAAATAACGGATATGATCAGTTATGAATTGTGCGAAACAAACAAATCAAAACGAGTATCCAAATCAACGCGTCACATATATATATAGCATTGCAAGAAGTTAAGCATAAACAGTCTTTATTACTGCACGGTGGTAAAGCTTACTATGAAGTAATAGCAGAAATAGAGTATATCATGTTATACAATATACCGTGCGTCTACTATTTAGATATCTGTCTTTTATCACTTCAAAACAGAGATGGATGACAAGCCTCTTAACAGAGGAATTATACAGAGATACACAAATTTTCATTTATATCGAAATGTTTCAATTCAATGCACTTTATGTCGTCTCCAAATAATGCATTTAGTTCGCTTAACGTCAAAAAGGGTACTAACACTTAGTTTAGCAAAAACTTATTTTTTTTGTACGTGGAAAATATACTAGATAGGTAAAAATAAATGAAAAACGGAAATTACACTTGGTTATCAAATTTTATACAATCACTACTCCAAAAATCGAATCAGACAACAGATATGCAACGTTGTTTGATCGAATACCTATCTATCGTCTTTTCTCGTGCCGTCTCATTTTATATCAGACCACAGATATACCCTATCGTCTAATCTGCACTAACACATCAAAGAGAAAATAAACAATACGTTGTCTGATTCATAAAAAATAGTATCATTTCTAAAATTTTCTATTAAACAATTTATAAATATTGACTGATATGCATATCAATTACACTTATGTTATATTTGCAAAATGAAATAATGATCAGTTTTATTTAAACAAATATTATATTTCAAATCAAATTCATACACAGTACAACATTCACTATACTTATATTTTCAAATACAATACAACTTTCACTATACTTACATTTTCAA